>SNQJ01S0068905.1:63088-98404 GCA_010110895.2 Picea sitchensis
ATGAAGTAATTTTTCTTCTATGTGATTGTCTCTTTTGAGAATGAGTTAAGATTTTGTTTCAAGATCTAATATTTCTCTTCTAAGTGCCACAGTGCAAAATATGCCTAGTCCCAACAATAGAAGTGTGCAAATGAGCCCCTTGAAAGCCCAAAGCTCAAGAGAAACAACACAAGTTGCATAGAGACCACTCAAGGCAAGCAGAGGCCTTAAACTTCTGAAAAACAAAGCTCAAGAGAGGCAGTGTAAAAATTACATAGAGTAGGCCCAATAGTTGCGCAGGTGGCTTTTCCAAGTCCCAAGATCAAGAGGGAGACACATCGTGTGCGCCAGAGCTTGAGTCATCTAGGTGACAAAGCTCAAGGAGGGATAGCGAGGGTAAGTCCCCAGGAGGAGAATTTCTTTGGTTTAAGTTTAAGTAGAAGAGATCTATTCAGTAGGATTCAAAATATCATGCAGTCATTCGATAAGGAGAAGAAGCCTAGCAGTTAAACCCCAAGTCCCCTGGACTTCGTTGCTGCGATAGATTTTAGTTGTTTGTATTAAGTGTGCCCCGAAGCTTCGAAGTCGCGGAGTGAATCTACATCGTAGATCAACGGGTGAATGCAAGACGTTGGATCCTCAAGGGGTTCAACGATTTGAAAATTTTGAATCGTAACTGTCTAAGGGATAAGAAACCTCGAAGCTCCGAAGTCTCAGAGTAAAGGATAGTTACGGATCTAGAGATCGAACAAGGGCCATTAGATCCTCGAGCCTTTGTCCTTCAGAATTTTGGTAGTTCAACACTCCGGAGAATTTGACTCATAGTTGTTAAAAGGTAAGGAACTCCCAGAGTCTCGAAGTCCGGAGTGGATGTCAACCATTGATCAAAGGAGAGTGTGATTCATTAGATTCTTGAGCCCTTCGACAGTTCAGCGATCTGGGTGAATTAGTTCAAAATTGTTGGTGTGGAGAAACTCTGAAGCCCGGAGTCCCAGAGTAGATATCCACCATAGATTCTCGTGTGAGGAGAATCCCCGCCATCCGTCTAATTAAAAATCATAATCATTGAAGAATGAAAGTGGAAGGACAGGGTAGAACGTACATTTGTCAGTCAACCTCGCTTATGACCATGTTCATCCGGTAACACTCTAGGTAAATGAGAGTGTTGGAGTTGAAGAATCCTCTGGAGTGTCGAAGTCCTGGAGCTCTGAATAACACCTTTTGGACCAGCGCGAGGTTCTAGCCCACARTCACATGCATAACCATCAAGGTAAAATGGATAACGCCTACGGTTAAAAGGTAAGTCAAAACTATGGAAAAGAAAAAGAAAATTGACAGCGAACCAACGGGTTCTAAATTCTTAGATTCACAACTTGATAGTGGCCCTACAATTTTAGCCAAAAATTTGGATTTATAAAAAAATTAAATAAAGACTCCACGCTACTAATAATTTCACATTTATCAACAAATTTAGCAGAGAATCAACGATATAAATTTGGATTTGAATTAACTTAAACAGAGATACCACAATAATAATAGAATTCAGATTTAATTGAATTCTAACAGAGAATCCACGATGTGAAATTTTGGATCTAGAATATAATTCAAAAAAGATCCCACCATATGAATTGATTTAGGATTTAAATGAAATTCAACAGAGAGCTCACGATACCAACTTAGGAATTAATTCCTTAGTTTACCAACGAACAATACACTATTAAATTTCTTTAAAAATAATCTCAAATAAAAGCTCCGATGATACGAACTTCAAGTATGGATTAAGAATACAATTTTTAAAACATAGACCATACACAATATCATTTCAAGTTTGACAAAGAGGAGCAAGCCACCTGAATTTAGAGTTTGGAAATGCTCGAAATTACAGTGAAAATTGAAAATTGTAAGCACTGTAACTGTTATTCGTTTGGCAACAATTGTAACAATTTGGCATTAAGACTTTCTATTGATTCTAGAGTGGTCATACCAAATATAATATACTAATATACTCATACTACAATTAAATTTAGAACATAAAAAAAAATACTGGGACCAATGAAGGTTGTGAAATGAAGATTCCCGTCAAAGTCTTGCGCTCCTTTTGTTCTCTGGATTTCTAATCAACAAAACTTCACTGGTACCTCCCAACCAATGCCACGGGTACTCTTCTTCCCCCTTAGCCCCCCAAGCCACAAAGGGGCCAAGCAAAAAAATAAGAACACAATAGCTTCCAAGATTGCCTCACAAGGAAGTGCTTTCACTCTTTTCACAAGCTTGTAGTCCCAACTCTCACAAGTAAAACACAGTCAAATCAAAATTTGGCACTATAATAGTGATCAAAATGTGAGCTCCCTTTCCCTTCTACATCATTTGTTTTATAGAAATTTTCCTCATTGACACCTATCCTCATGCAGAAATAACTAACTTTTTAATTTAAATTAATTATGATTTTTCACCCACACACTTGTCATACTCTCCCCAAGTTGCACAAGTAGTACCAAATTTTATTTTATTTAAAAATGTAAATTCCCTCAGATTCCCCAATGTGTTCCTATTTTCTTTCTTAGTTGTCCCTTTGTTCCCCAAATTCTCATTTAATGAGTGTCTCATAACTAGATCTTAGTTAGATTTGGATTAGGAGTATTCTTCTAGTTAGACTAATGGTAGGATGACTCAATATTCTATTCTATGTACACCCATTCTCTCAAGTTATTATTTATTTCTATTTAAAAATCCCCTTTTATTAATTTCATGCACACATGTGCATTTTATCAAATCTTTATATTTTACTTACTTTTTCCTAGAAATTGGTTTATCTCAAATCTTTAACTCATGTCATAATTCATTTAGTCCTTTATTTAAATTTAGACTTATACTTAGTCTTAGACTTAGGCTTAGACGTTTGTTAGGCTTTATAATTAATAATCTATTGTTTAATAAATACTTTATTCTAACAAGGTCTAATCATTCCAATGTTTTTTAGGCCACCTAGGTTTATTGACTCAAGTTTCAATTGTGCGATGTGCCCTTCAAGACACACCTCCATGCTCCAAGGGTGCCACACACATTTGACTTATTTTAGAATTTTGTTTGATCCTTTGGAGTCAAAAATCCATTCGGTTGACCTTGTGAGAGACTAAGGGATTCTAAGGAATAAGGACTCCACCTTAGAAACCTTCATGAGTGGTTGTCTCAGTCTGTCCTCACGACATCGTGGACCACACAACTAGGTAATCGTTAACCTACAATTCTTCCCATGGTGGGAGTGCTAGTAGGTTGTGACAAAGATGTTGCCACAACTCTCCCTCAATGTCTGGCTTTCTATTCATGGCCCCTCTACTCCTTATGTGAGTCGGATTAGTAAGCATCATCAAGCATGCATCCACCGACAAAAAAACTATCAATTATCCATATGCATAATCATACTATAATCATCCTATGTCACAAGTGTGGAATTGAAATACTAAATCGAAAAACAATCCACTTCTTGACTCAATCTGGAGTCCAAAGAATTCCATTGATGTCATCAGCATCCGTAACCTGTCATGTGTCGGGCATGCTGGTTGGTTGATGCCAGCATAGCGTGTGCCCATTTTCATGTCTGAGTGTACCCAGGAAACTTAAAACGGTCTTTAACTCATAGTGTGAGGTTAATTATTCATGCTCACGGTCTGAGTATAATGTTTTTACCATGGTTCTCCTGGTTATACCCCACCGTGTTAAACCTCTCTATAAGTTACATAAACCACAGAGTTGTTTGGGTTCCAAACACACAAGTCGTAGTTGATCTCATTATTTAAATATAAATTTATTCATATGTAATATATTTTATTCAAACCCTGAGCGTATTTAATTTCTTACTTGTTCTTCAATTCAATACTTACTTAAGTTCGAGGCTTAGGGTTTTCCATGGCACAATTTCCAATTTTCTATAGAGAGCTTAGGTTGACCGACCAATGTTATTCTCTTATTGTTAATTATTTAACAAATCGTCCCAATATGTAAAAGGGTTAACACACATATATGAATTGTTATAACTTAAATATATTTAGAATGGTATGGCTTCTCTGTAAAAAAATTCCAATGGTTTCTCTTTTGTTTGATATGGCTATTTTTTTTAAAGAAACCATATAAACCCTAAATCTCTCACTTCACAGTCAAAATATAAATTTACAAATAAAGGTTTGTTTTGACTAAACCCTAAGTTCAACATTTTCCTTTATGAGTTTTTCTCCTTGAAACTTACTTATCATTAAAATAGTTATCTGATACATAAAAATTGTCAAAGCAACCATTACAATTCATTTTATATTTGGTTAGGTATACATAGTGCTCAATAATTTCCTTGATATGTACATAAGTAAATTAACAGATATAATAACTTGCATATTACTCTGTATTAATTCTTGAGAAAAGATACACATCATGTCTTTTTCTGGTAAAACGATTCCACTTATATTTTTGTAAATGAACTCTCTATATTTATGTCATTCTTTCCATCTTTCTATCTATACTTGTAATGCTTTTTCCATCTTTCTATCTATACTTGTAATACTTTCTACTAAAATAATGAGATATTATTTTAATAAAAAGGTTAAAATAATGAGATATTATTTTAATAAAAAGGTTGAGTTCACTATTTACCATTCATTGTTATTAAATATTGTATAATGAGATACACAAATATAGAAATTACAGACTGCATACTAGTTTTACTCTATAGTATTTATTATGACAGGCTTACTACAATTTAATAAAAAATGAAAGATTACTGCTCTAAAAATAATTCAAAATGATAGAAATATAACAAAGACATAAGAGACATATTTGTGTCTGCTTCAAGATTGGAAACTAATTGATTAGAGAACCAGTTCGTCCCAACCATAGACTATAAACAACCAATGCCACTTAATTCTATCACCCCTAAGCTCAAATCTTTATTCTATGGGATTGAAAATTTCAATAACCTTCTATAGAGAAATCATAGCTTAACTTTTTCTCAGAACCATCAAACTCAAATATTCATCACAATTACTCAACAAAGTACTTCTCCTCTATACTTGTCTTTCCTTGTCTCAACAAGGAGAGTAATAGCTCGCCTAGGTATTTTTCCAAGTTATCCTCATCCCCAATCCTAGGGAATCTTCTTGGCCTAAATTTGTGCTAGATTGTTCCCTCACATCCCACATCTTTGGGAGTAGGTTTACACTTTTCCTCATAGACACAATTTACTCTGGTGATTTTTATCTCTTTTCACTCTCCCATGGAATAAATATTTACTCCTTTTGTAACTAAATTCTCTAATCAATATGTTTCTAGTTTAAATAAAATAATTAAAAAAATAAACATTTACAAAAATATTCATCACCTTCAATGTTTATGATGATAAAATGTTATCATAAATCTTTTTCTCAAAACTTCCTAACATAAATAATCAAAATTAATATTAAAATATTCATCAATAAAGGACACTACAATAAGTTGAAAAAATTATAATTAAACTCTGTATGATAAACAAATAATGACATAAATTTGTAACACCTTTAAATCCATGATATAATGATAAACTTAATAGTGGAGGAAATAAAGGTTTACCTAAGAGGAAACATTTCCCTCCTAAGCCTTGGAATTATAACATGACCATAAAGAGACCAATCACAAGGTTAAGAATAAGTGGAATACTACTACTATTAAGATAAAAACAAAGATAAAGGATATGAGAAAAACAACCAATTCTTTCCTTTGAAACAAGTAGACTTCATGCTTGAGAACATGATTGATATGGTGGCAATCTCATCATGAGTGTCATTGGTATTTAATTTGTCATGGTAAAGTCATGAGAAAACAAAAGTATGTATAAAATTGCATATTAATAAATTATAGTTTAAATATGATTATATGAATATAGTTTTATTATACAAAGAAAATTTTAAAAAAAGTATGGATTGTGGTGTCATTATAATTTTGAAATGACATTAATACTCAAATGACATTAATCTGCATTATATTTTACAATTGTGTTCATGTATTTCTATCCAAGATTCCTTTTGTGTTTTTCGAGATTCTTTTTAAAAATTTTAAACCTATGTGAAAATAAAAGAGGTATGCGTGTTCTTTTATTTTTCTGTGCAATATTGACAGATTCTTTACAGCTATAACAACCTACAGGTTCTTCTATATTTTTCTATATTTCTTATTGTAATGAAAATAAACAATATTCTTTTCAAGGTAGAGACATTCCACTTATATCATTATTTTAGGAATAAAATGAACACAATATATAAATACTTTAAAACTATAAAATTTCTTATACTTTAAAACTATAAAATATCTTAAACATTCCCTATTGTAACAACGTTGTAAATTTTATAATCATTTACTAATATAATAAATCATAAAGAAATCATAGATAAATAAATTAAAGAACATATATAAGTCTGCTTGAATAACTATAAACAAACTTAGTATAGAATTAGTTCCAACGCTGTAAATTTTATAATCATTTACTAATATAATAAATCATAAAGAGAGCATAGATAAATAAATTAAAGAACATATATGAGTCTGTTTGAATAACTATAAACAAATTTAGTATAGAATCAGTTCCTCCCAATAATAGACACAAACAACCAATATTACTTGTTCTTTTCACCCTCTAGCCTAAATCATTATTCCATAGGGAGTGAAAATTGTATAAACTTCTCTGAAATTTCTGAGTGTTTTTGTTATTCTCATAACCATCAAACTTAATGTCTCACAAGTACTCAACAACATCATGCCTCATAAAATACTTATCTCAAATAGCTTTCCTAGGTCCTTTTGAAGTTGGCCTCATCCCTAACCCTAGGGAATATTCTTGGCCTAACTTTGTGCTAGCTTGTTCCCTCACATCCCACACCTTTAGGAGTAGGGTTCCACTTGTCCCATGGACAATAATTTACTCTGGTGGTTTTTATCCTTTTCACTCACCTATGGAATAATGATTTACTCTTTTTAACTAAATTCTCTAATCAGTTTGTTTCTAGTTAATAAAATAAATTAAAAATAATATTTACAAAAATGTTAATTTTTATCCATGTTTATGATGATATAATTCCACATAAGTCTTTTCCAATACTTTCACAACACAACTAGAAAGAAATTAAATATTTAAATGTTTGTAAAGTGAGGGACATTACAATTAAGATGTAGATATTAATGGTTTATCTATTCTTAGAAAAAATTAATGGAGATACATTATTCTTGAAGTAAAGAATCCCTTCTTATATTTTGAGAATCATCCATCTTTATCTACACATCTTATCTTTGCTCTCATTCTTGAGATAAGAATAGTTTATCAGTTTTATTTTCTTTTACAAAAATAAATTAGGGAGAACTTAATCATGAAAGTAATAAGTCTATTTTTGAAAGAGAAAAAATTTCGAGTGGCAAACCGAGCCCACAAAATTGGTTGTAAACTACCATCCCAAACGAAAACTAGCGTAATTGGGGCTTGTGATCAGGTAGTTGTCCCCTACTACAGGAGGGAATTTTCCCACCTGTCAACAATTGACACTAGAAGGAGGGTCGAGTGACATGCATGGTTGGTAAGTCATCTCACAGTATCAAACCATTGCAATCATCTCATACCAAATCATCACCCAAGATGATTCCTAAATCTACCATTGGGTCTTCATCTATTAAACAAGGTTCGGTATCCAATTCACCTGAAATTATTGAAAGTCCAGAATAAGTAGAATCTCAATATAACCCTGAATCGTCATCTTCAATTGAGCCTGTTGATTCTTCCATTTCCAAATAAATTATTGTAATTAATCCACAACTTCATTTATCTAGGGTATTAGCTAGAGAAGATAGAAAATAAATTGGTCAACCTCCTATTGAGTTCACTATCCCTGAAAGAACCAAACAACCAAAGAAAGATAAGGAAAATGAAATAACTTTCATTTCTAGACTTAATCCTTTATGAAAAATCTCAAATGACTTAAGGGGATATGAATATCCTAACGATTATTTGATCAATTTCCTAACACAACTTAGTTCAATAAAACCCCCATCTCCACAATAGAGTCCACCTCACATTCATGTTGAACCCCAACCACCTTCTCCACCAAGAAGCCCTAGACAAACCCTTCCAATAAGTCCTAGACAACCTCAAAGCAGAAGAATGGTTGGACTACCTGGAAGACCTTGGCTTACTCCAAGAGAAGTTGCAATTCCTGATGATGTTCATGATCTTCCCAAAAACCCTGATAATTTCCTTCCCAAATTTGATCCAGATAATAGGGAATCCCCAAAATATCATATCAACAAATTCATGCTAGCAATTAACCTAAAAGGTGTACAATATGAAGATGTTGTATGTCAGTTATTCCCGTAATCCTTTGAAGGTAAAGATTCTACATGGTATTTTTCACTACTGTAAGGAACAATTACAAGCTGGAATGACTTTGAAACTGCTTTTATGAAAAAATTTGGTGAGGAAAAAATTCTGGCCATTTTAGTTTTAGAATTATCAAGAATAAAAATGGCTCCTAAAGAAAAAATCAAAGATTTCAACCAAAGATTCTTAACATTAATGAATAAAATCCTAGAATATTCTAGGCCTCTCGGAAATGTTATTATTGAATTTTATACTTAAGCCTTGCCATCTTCTATTTCTATTTTCGTTAAAATATCCAAAATGACAACTTTGACATACGTTTTTGAGGAAACCCTAGAAATGTAGTTAGAAATGCTAAGTGTTTCCATTAAAACTCTATCTGAAGAGAAAATAAATTTTCAACCATCTAGGAAACATAATGTAGTCAAAACAATTAATGAAAAGAAGGATAACGAAACATTTGATATGGATGATCTTCATAGAATAATTAAAAAAATGTCTAATGATATTATTGATCTGAAGAGAAATGCAGGAGAAAGTTCATCAAGCAGAAGAGTTTGGAAAAATCCTTTTAGGTAGAATCCTCCAACTTCCAATAATCCAAATATCCCTCCAGATGAAATACATATTGAATAATTTTCTTAAGATTGTTATGGTCAAGCACATGAGACTAATCATTATAAAAAGAAATGTCCATCATTTATTAACATGTTTAAAGTTTTTCTTGCAATGGTTGAACATGAATACGGACCAGCAGGACAAGACAAACAGAGAGACAATCAAAATATAGAGTCATCAATTAATGTTCTATTGGACATTACTCGTGGAGTAAATAATGATGATGATGAAGAAAGGTCCGAATAAATTTGTATTTCTCAAACCAGAAGTAAATGTGTTTCTTCAATTCCTAAAGCAACAACTACTCCTTCCCCTCCTAAGAAGTCAGTGTCTTCAAATAAGGTGAACGCTTCACAAAACAAATTATCTTCCACTTCTGGGGTTCTAGATTATGATCTTGTGGAAGACATTAAAAAAACAAGAGATAACATTTCTCTCTTCTAATTAACCAAAATAACTCAACAAAAAAATAATTTAATTCAAGCCTTGTAATCAAATTATGAAAAAGCAAAATCAGCTAAGAACTTTTCTTCTAATATTAATGTTGCCATAATCGAAGGGAAATATGGGTCTCATAGTCCTCCTTTTCTCTCGAATTTTGATATTTTTTACAGGAATGTACACAATTGCTTAGTTGATTCAGGGGCATCTTCCAATGTCATGCCTTATTCCGTATGTAATAAATTGAACATTGAAACCCAAAAATATGCTATTCAAATAGTACATTTGGATAGGTCAAATGTCAAAGTACTAGAAGAATCTAAAAGCGTTTTTATCAGATTATCTACAAATCCTAACATTCATCAAACAATTGATATCATAGTTGACATCCCTAAATCTTATGGTTTAATTTTAAGTAGGGATTCGTTGGAGAAACTACACATATATTTTTCAACTGATTGGTCGCATATTTGGTTACCTTTTAATGGTCAACCGAATGAAATAAAAGTAGAATAGGAACAACATATGAAGCTTACAGTTACATGTTTGAATGATACTAATGAACCTATCATGCTTATAGAATCTATTATCAGAAACTCCTGCGTTGATTCATTTTTTGGTAATTTCCTTGCACAGTCTTCACCTTTTCTTGAGACAGGTTTGCATTTTAAAATTTTAGATTTTACCCAAGTACCACAATCTGATTTTCCAAAGATTGAAAATGTTGAATTGATAAAAAATAAAAGAATGTTGGACGTTGTTTTTTGATGGTTCTAAATCAAATGAAGGTGTAGGAGCTAGTTGTGTTCTCAAATACCCTTTAGGAAATAAAACACTAATGGCAAGTAGAATTGAATTTGATTGCATGAATAATGTTGTAGAGCACAAGGCTCTTATTCAATTCCTCATAAAATCCATTGATTTGGAAATAAAAGGAATAAAAGTGGTCGATGGTTCTGAAATTGTAATCAAACGGGTAAATAATATTATTCATTGCATTTCTAGCTTCCTGAAAAACTACCAATGTGAGGTAATGAATTTAATTGATCATTTTGAATCTTTTGATATTATATTTTTACATCGAGAATTAATGTTGAAGCTAGTCTATTAGCTAATGTTTCCTCCATACTAATTCCTTCGACAAATTTTTCTCCAGATAAATTTCCAGGCCCTCAGTCCCCGACAGCATTAAAAATTGGAGGGTGTTTGATGATGATGATCAGATCATCAACTTTCAGACACAGAACAAAACTTTTAAATAATTTTTCATTGATGAAGGTTAGCATGGCATATATAGAAAATGGCATCCCAAAAAATGTAGTGAATTTAGAAAAAAATCTATGATTTGTAAGATAAATTCAAACTTAAAACAAATTGTGAAACTAACAGTTCCTCAATGCAATATGAAATAATGAATTTAGGAACTGAACAAAACCCCCAAAACATCAATCTAGGAAAATTTTCTCTCATTCAGAGCATAGTTCTTTCATAAAAATATTTAAGGAATATAAAGACATGTTTGCATGGACCTATGGCGATCTCAAATTCTATGACACTAAAACCATCCAACATGTCATTACTACTAGAAATGATGCTAAGAATGTACATCAAAATCTCATAAAAATTCATCCTAACATTGAACCACAAATCAAGAAAGAATTAAACAAATTGTTGTAGGACAAACTTATCTTCCTGATTAAATATTCATAATGGGTTTCTAATTTACTTCCAGTCAGGAAAAAGAATGGGGATATTAGGATTTTCATTGATTTCTAGAATTTGAATAAATATTCGGAAAAGGATAATTTCCATGTTCCACCAATGGAACAAATTTTACAAAAGATAGTTGAGGAAAAAATGTTTTCCTTATTAGACAAATTATTTGGTTATAATCAGGTCTTGGTGTCACAACTAGATCAGATCAAAACTACCTTTAGAACTAAGTGGGGAACCTATGCATACCAAAATATGCCTTTCGGTTTGATTAATGTCGGAGCCACTTTCCAAAGAGCCATGGACATCACTTTTAGAGGTCTAATAAAAAAATCCATGGTTGTTTATCTAGAAGACATTGCAATTTATTCTAGAGATAAAAGTGAACATGTTCATCATTTAAGACAAATCTTTGTTCGATGCAAGAGATCTGGAATTTCCTTAAATCCTAAAAATACCATTTTTGCATTAATAGAAGGAAAAAAAATTGGGTTTTATTTTTTCTAAACTTTGGATTATAATAGATCCTAAAAGAACCAAGGCTATTTCACAAATTTATTTTCCTCATAATAAAAATAGCATGTAACCCTTTTTGAGGAAAATGAATTTAGTAAGAAGATTTGTCACTATCTTCACCGAAATTGTTAAACCTTTATAGGATATGATTAAAAATAACTATGCATTTATATGGGATGAAAAGGAAATAGAATCTATTCCAATAGAAGTGATTATTCAAGCTCCTTCTTTAATGAGTCTAGATTTCAAAAAAGATTTTATTTTTTATACTTTTGCATATGATGTTTCTTATGTAGCTATTTTTACTTAGAAAAATGTTGAACATTCTAAAATTCCCATATATTTTATGAGTTTTGGTTTACAAGGTGCAGAATTGAATTATCTTGATATTGATAAACAAGATTACATTATTTTTAAAGCAGTAAAACTTTTATGCATGTATGTTTTGAAATCACATACAAAGGTCATTATACCTCATCCTTCAGTTAGGAACTTGATAGTTCAAAAATATTTGGGTGACAAAAGGGAAAATTGGATGAATACACTGTAGGAATATGACCTTGAAATTAAGCCAACAAAAATTGTAAGAGGACGAGGTTTTTGTAGATTAGTAGTTGATTTAGAGAACTCTTAGGTAAGTGATCAAAGTGTCTAGGAAAATGAACTTGAGGTGAGAAATGATGTCTTATATGTACTTGCACAAACATTTTCATGGTATAATGATATTAAGTACTATTTGACTCATGGTTTTTCTCCTGAATATTTAGATCCTAGGAAAAGAAGATATTTAAGGATAAAATCGGCTAAATACAAGCTTATTGATGAATCTCTTTTTAGAAAGAATTACAATAACACATTTCTAATATTCCTTGAAAAATATGATGTAGATAAGGTCTTGGCCCAACTTCATGAAGGACTAGCCGAAGAACATTTTTGGTGGAGAAAAAACTACCCACGAGATTCTTAGGGTTGGTTATTAATGACCCACCTTATTCTGAGATGCTTATTCATATGCTAGGAAATGTAAATTATGTCAAACATATACTAGAAGGGAAAAGAAACCCGCAATCCCATTACAACTTGTTGAAGTTGAAGACCCATTCGAGAAGCGAGGCCTAGAAATCATCGTAGAAATCAATCCTAATTATTCATAGCTCCACAAATATATTTTGACTAGGATATATTACTTTACACGATGGACTGAAGCCATTCGTCTTAAGCAAGTTAAAAAGAAACAGGTGATCTTGTTCCTTAATCAATTCATAATTTCTATGTTTGGTGTCCCAAATTCCTTATTGTTTGATAATGCATCATACTTCTCATCCCGCAAAATAATTGAATTTGTTATGGAGAAAGGGATTACAATTAAGTATTCTGCAAACTATTATGCTTAAGGGAATGGTTTGGATGAATCAACCAATAAAAAATTAATTTGAATCCTAAAAAATGTATTTAATGAACACCAAATAAATTGGCACAAAAAACTTTATAATGCATTAAGGGAAGATAGAGGAACTCCTAAGAAGTCAATAGGGAATTCACCTTATTTCCTAGTTTACAGGAAATAAGCCAGTCTACCTCCCAATATCTTTCTTCCTTCTTTACAGTTAGCCCATTCTATACGAGAAGAACCTTGTTCTAAAATGAAAATGGGAATTGATGCATTAATTAACTTGGAAGACGAACGTTACAAAACTAAAGAAAATTTTCATGAACATCAAGAAATAATCAAAATAAGGTTCGAAAAACATGCAACCAATGATAAAGAACTTCAAATCGGAGATTTGGTTCTGAAATGGGACAAGGCTCATGAATAAAAATAAAACATACTAAATTTCATCATCTTTGGTTAGGACCAATTATTATTTCTCAAAAACTTGTCCCATCAACATTAATTTTGCAAACTTTAAGCAAAGAGATTGAAAACCCCCCTGTCAATGGCCAAATTTTTAAAAAATACTTTGTCTAGTCATGCAAAATGGCTATATGTACATACTGTAAATTATATATTTTTATCTTGTTTCTCTCTAAAAGTGTTAATTTTCATTACATTGTGGCAATACATAGGAAGGAATGTCTCAATTTTAATCTTAATGGGTATTTATTTGATCACTATAGCTTCAAGGAAATCTTTACTTGTTATTAAAGATAAACATCCAAACATTTGAAATCTTATGTAAATATTTTATAAGAGCCTCATCCATCATGAATAAAGTCATGGAACGATGATAATTAGAAGTGGAAGTTAAATCTTCGAATTAGTTTTTATCCACCTAAATTTTGCCAATCAAAATACCTCTCATATCACCCTGCTTCCATCACACTCATTGCATAAAGAAATATCTTAAAGAGTGTAAATTATGAAATGGAAGTTGAAAGCACTTTTAAAGTGTTGGAAGTACAAGAAAACCCATCAATGATATGGATGCTCACTGGCAGCGGGGAAATACTTGTATGATACTAAGGCACCTTCTTCGAGGCTATGGATGCTTACGGAAAGCAAAGAAATGACGGGTTTAAGAGAGATGTGGAACAAAGTTAAGAAAGATACATTGTGTATAAAGACTCAAGACTTTGATATAATTTCACAACTAGTTTGAAACTTGATGTCCCATCCCATTTTCGCATGATCTTATAAAATGTTATGATAAGAACATAATAGTGAATCTATTAATACATCATTCTTAGATATAATATATTTCATTTTCATATCAATAAGTGAGAATTGGATATAAACCCCTTTTATATCTACAATATTAGAGATAATGGCTTCTGCCAGTGTGTCGTCATTTTTTGTGAATGGTACAAAACACCCCTAGATTTTCCTTATTTTTAGTAGTAGTATGAGGTTTACACAACAACTGATCGGTGAAATACTAGGTGGTAGAAAATAAATTGGAATATTAAATGAAAATCAAAGATTCCTATTTTTCATAGAAGAGAGACAACATATAGCTTGAGGTTTCAAGCCTTCAAACAAGCCTATATACAAGACTATTTTTTAGAAAGTAAGTTGCACTATTCAAGGCATGGAGACAGTGTTAGAGGAGCATAAAGTGTTATAGCTATGTTTTCCACCCTAGGGGCACATAGAGAACCCATAAAAAATGTCAAAATAAACCACATATTTTTCCCTTGCATTTGACCAATTTTAAGGGTTGTTGCTTGTCATATAATTGACAACACACGTCATGTTTCTAGATGAGCTACTTCTTACCTGTGACACCATCAAAAAACTAGTTTTCAACTCGCCCGAGGAAATTGGTGATGAGATTAGTTTTGATCTCACCAAGTGACCTCGTAAACTTAGGAAGAATTCAAGTTCTTCATGACATGAGAATGAGTTGAGACACCTAGAAGACTCACCCTATAACTCTTTCACTAATTTATATAGAGAGGCTTTGTCAAGGGAAGAATGGGGAAGAATTGAGAGAAAATATATATTCTTGGAATTTTATAAGAGAGAAGGAAAAATGAAGAGCTAAAGCAAGATACAAAGGGAACCGCAACTTTGGACTCAAGGTAATCAAACCTTTCATGTAAGTTCCTTTATTTTTTAATGTAGATCAATGTTACTTTCCCCCTTCCACGCTCCGTCCATTCAATTTCATGGTAGCGTCTTTATTCTTTGCTTGAGTAAGATAAGATAGATCCAAATGTATTTAAGTTTCTTTATGTCTTGAAAAAGGTTGAGTCAAGTATTGGTTGTTTTTTGTGTGTAGGAAGTAGGTATGGGAACTGGAGATAGATCTCTAGATATATGCTAGTCAAGACTACTCAAGGACAACCATAGGAAACTAGGTACCTTTCTCTATAGCATAAAGAACACTTGAATTTTGTAGATCTAGGAAATTTAATATCGTGATCTATTATTGTTTGTCTCATATCAAGGGCATATCTGAGGGAGAACTCTCTTATCCATAGTAGGGTTTGCTATAACATAAAGGCATCAGATCAATAACTTAGAAAGGGGGGGGGTAACTTTTGGCATGGAAAAATGGTTTTTTTCTGAAATAAGTCTAAGGGATCATATCTATAAATTTTTTTAATTGAGGGAACCATCCATTGGATTCACTTCTTAATTATGTAGAGCCTTTTTTTCCTTATCTTTTTCAGTATTAAGATTCTTTAATCTCACCTCTATTCTTTGTTCTATTTTTGTAATTTGCAAGATAAGGTTTTTATGTTGAAGATAAAAAAAATTGAGTCTGCGGTACAATTTAGTTTTATTCATTTCTATTTTGCATGAAGTATTTATACAAATATAGTGTTTCAGATGAAAGGAACTTAAATCCAATTCAACCCTTTTCTCAGTTCCTGATTATTATACATGTGAGTTACTTTAGAAGTTTTATTTCCTAATTCACATATCATGATCAAATCATTCCCAGTTTTAAGAAAACTTCTTTTTTGTTGGGTTCATTTAGTAATGCCTAACAAAATAATTCTCCTCATCTTAGGCTTTCATAGATTTCCTTACTCATTATTTAAACCCAATACTTAATGTTCTTCTCTTTTTCTTCCACCTTCAATTATCAACAATCATGCTCTACTATATTGAGACTCCATGCCGACTAGATAGACCTTAGGTATGATATACTTACTGTATTTTATTCGAATCAACTACCATTTTTGTATTCAACCCTTTATCATGTTTATGTTTCTTTAAATATGGCATATGTGCTTAATTTTATGAGCTCCTTTTGTGGTGACAATGAGTATCCAACTCATTGAGG
Organism: Picea sitchensis; assembly: GCA_010110895.2. Classification (NCBI taxonomy): domain Eukaryota; kingdom Viridiplantae; phylum Streptophyta; class Pinopsida; order Pinales; family Pinaceae; genus Picea; species Picea sitchensis. The sequence goes on from SNQJ01S0068905.1 coordinate 79,472, forward strand.
GCTAATTCCTCTAGCCCAAGAGCCATCTTGAGGCCTAAAGTGGGTCTACAATGCCTCGACATAGTTCCTAAGTATCTAGGAAAATCTTGAGGACCAACATAACCATTGTCTTAAAGGGATTTAGTAAGGTGGGATTTTTTATTTTTCAAGGCAGTGGGGGTCATGGCTTCAAATGGCCTAGGTTATTAGAGTTTTAAGAACGATAGATTTTTGAGTTGGGTAATGTTGAGAATGGGCATGAAGATATATGTCAATGTGAATATTTTTCCTATAGGCTAGATGGGTGAGAGTTCCATCAGGTTGACAAGATACATGAACATCTAGAAAGGGAATAGAGTTATCAGTTTGAATCCCCATAGTAAATTAGATTAGGGGGGAAATGTTGTTCAAATGGTCCAAGAAAGAGTTTAACAAAGTAAGGTCATGAGACCAAATAACAAATGTATTTTCAAATAATCGAAACCAACATTTTGGCTTTAGACAAAAGTTGTTTAATGCTATAGCTTCGAAATATTTCATAAAAATATTGGCTACCATCGGGGTTAAGGATGATACCATCATCGTGACTTCAATTTATTCATAGCAAGTTCATTTAAATATAAAGAAGGTATAGGTGACACAGATTTTAATAAGGTTCAAGGTTTCAAGGTCAACAAATTTGGAAATGAGATCAAGGGATTCAGGAACAGAGATTTTGGTGAATAAGGAAACCACATCAATGGTCACCATGATGTCATGTTCATCAAGGTGCAAACGTTGAGTTTTTTTAATAAAATCAGAAGAATCTTTAAGAAATGGATTGTTTCTAGACGAGAAAATTTTAGGGGATAAATTTCTCCCATGGGCTAATTTTCCATACTCTTCCCAAAAAAATATTCTCCATTTTCCATTTTTTCTAAAACTATTTCACTCAAATTCTATAGAATGAAATTATTTTATCTTAAAAATAGACTAAATTTTATAGAAACTATATAAAATCCTTAGAAATTTGAATATTTTTATAAAAATATCGCCAAACATTTTATAGTTTGCATATTAAGGACAAGTAATGTTTTCCAAGGTTTCTGCATTTTGAGACAAATTTCCATCCTTAAAATTATCCTTGGTTTCCAGTAAAAGATCAAAGTTTATCAATGAGAAATCATGTTATGGCATAAGTATTTGCACCTATACCACTTACAATAGGTCTAAGAGGGATGTTTGTTTTATGAATTTTTGGTTGCCCATATATTCTTGGTTTTAGAGGGTTGTGTGGAATAAGACATTTTTAAAATGAGGGGTCTAAGGAAGAATATTTAATGGCTTTAGTGACTAATTTTGAGACTGTATTGATCAGGTTCCTAGGAAGAGATTTATATGAGGAAGCAGATAAAAGGTCAAAAATTTTAGAATCACAATCATTGATATTCATAACCACAGTGGCATTGCCTTTATTATATTTTAAAATAATGATGTTGGGGTTATCATTTAGGCTGAGGATGGGTTGAAATTCTTTTTTTGAAAGGTTAGTTTTAGGAAGTTCAGAAAGAAGAAAAACTTCCCCACACTCATACCAGATCTCTTCATCTTCATGGGTAGCAAATGGTGGGTAATGGATTCAATATTGAAAATAATGTCCTCAAACATAATATGATGGGAATGTGGGCATAATTAAAACCTTTTTCAAGAAGATGAATTGAGGGAGGGTCTAAATTTTCTAAATATAAATTAATTACCATGGGATGGACGAATAAGGTCAAGGAAGGGTTTTCAGGGAAATATTTAGGAACAATGTGAGAATTTGGATCAGAGAAGTAAAAGCCATTTTGTTCAATGCTAAGCAAGATAGATTTGATGGAAATTCGATAGGGATGGGTGTTGTTGGGAGAGACTTAGAAGAATGATTAATTAGTGTAACGTACCCTAGCCCAGCTGAGGTCCATTACTTGCATAAATACCCATAAATTTGAAAATTTTCTAGTAACTAATCTTGTATCTTACCAACTACAGGAATACACACAGATTTAACCATTCTTCTATCATTGATTTAAATGTAGCTACAACATTCTAAAACAAACATGAATGAAAATAATTAACTTCATACAATAGCATATAAAACCATCCTCATATACATAATTAATATACAAAAAAATAACTATAATGTGAAATAGAACAAGATAAACACTTATCTTTAAAAATAGTTGTGAAACCAGCTGCATGGGACAAATGTACCACCCAAACATAGACTTGTCATTCCATATATCAATAGAAAGTCACCCCCAATATGGGGTTAGGAATCTACAAAAGAGAGTGTCTCTCACTATTCGCTCACAACTCAGATAATTCCACAACCCAATATAATTCTCCTACAACTATCCCAATTTCCACCAACTATCTTCTTATCGAAATTCCCAACCCAAGGAATGTACCCCTTCACTGATCTCATTCCATTAGGAATCTCAAGCATTTATTAGGGTCTCTTTGGCACAAATAACCAGAAATATGCACTATTGGGAACTCAAGTGAACTCATTTCCAAGAAAACTACCACGAAACAGAACAACATCTAACTTGTCGTTGTAGTGCAACTGTTGCAAAAGTTCACTCTTCACACTTAACAACTTATTTCTTATGCAAGCCTAAAAACTTGATTCTTCAGTATTTAGCTCCAAAACTCCCCATTATTATCCCTCCATTTTTTCTCTAGTTCCAGTGCTCTTCTTCCATGTTCTTTGCCTACTTTTCATGCAAAAATGTGACTTCATAAAACTGCCCTCTTGTCCATATGAATTTTCCTCCTATTTTTCTTTCTTGCTTGAGTTACACTATTCCATAAGATGATTGTAATTCATCCCCATGCTCCCAATAACTATGGTATGTTACTCCTCACACCCACCCTCTTGCATGCATTCAATGATTGGGTTCTTCTACACTCAATGAAAAATTAAAAAGTTCACTCAAACCATTAAAATCGGGGAAAAGGATTTAGGAATTAAACTCGTGAATAAAAACCCCCTTTTTATACACCACCTCTCTTTTGTATTAATTAGATCCCATCTCTATCCATGTCCCTCGGCAGTTGGCATCACATTTTATTTATTAAAATTCCAAAATACAATTCACATATACATCGCTTGGCCACGACCATGCATTATATATTCAATAAGCATTAATTAAACTGGGGATTATAGAGGAAACGCTACATTCCCCCTCCCCTACAATTGTTCATTTTCCTTGGTGCACAAAACTATGTCAATATACATGTACAAATTTACATCACAATAAATAAAATTCTACAATTTTGCAACTCCAGTTGTAGTTCTAACCACAATCTCCGGTTCCTCTCAACTTGTTAACCGAAGGAATGTTCCCCCTTCACCACTCTCAATCCATCGGGCTATAAAATTCTTTTATCAAGGCCCCTAGTGCAGGTTGGCTAGGACTCTAAGATGTGGTTCTGAAACTTTCACTACCCAAAAATGGATCCTTGCATTCTTATATTATGTTTTCTTCAAAATTTACAAAACATTGTGAGTACACCTCCTGCATGGTTTCCTCGTGCTCCCATGTAGCATCTTCAGGACCGTAGCATGTCTATTGGACCTTTACCACACCTATAGCTTTGTTCCTGAGCACTTTGACTTTCCGGTCTAGGATGTGCATTGCTTCCACCCGGAAATATCCTTCACGTTGCACATGTATCACAATCCAATCAATTATGTGGTTAGGGTCAGGAACATATTTCTTTAATATGGACACATGAAATACATTATGTACTCTCATGGTTGTACGAAAATCTAGCATGTTCATGGGAAGGCCCATAGTATCTTGCTAACAACTTTGGGAAACAATCCAATCATAGAAAAATTTCTTTTTATTTCACTTTTAAAAATACACTTTTGCCCACTTTAAAATATCTGAAAACTCTGTTCTTATATGCATAACTCTTCTTCCTATCCTAGGTAGCCTTTAAACTCAGCCTAATCTTTGTCATTTTCTCTTCCATTTCCTTCAATAAATTTGGCCCAATGATAGTTATGTTTGCTGAGTTATCCCAGCTTACTAGGGTCTTGCACTTCCAGCCATACAAAGTTTTGAACAGGTTCATTTTTAATGATTCCTGATATCCATTATTGTAATTGAATTCAACTAAATGAATATAATTCCCCCACTTGGATGGCTAGTCCATCACATACAATTTGAACATGTCTTCAATTATTATGTTGGTCCTTTTTGTTTACCCATTTAATTATGGGTAATATGTTGTATCAAGATTTAAATTTATCTCAAAAGCTTTGAACGAACTCTTCCAAAAAATAGATGCGAATTTTGGATCTTTGTATTTCCTTAGGCACCCCATGTAGACTAGAAGTTTCTTTCATGTAGGTATACACAGAGTTTTTACTAATAGGTTTGTATCATGAAGAAGAAAGAAGGACACAAAGTTTGGATTCATAGTGAGAGGTATTCATAATAGAAGGTCATAAAGTTTGGATTCATTGTAAGAGGTATTCAAAATTACAATAATGTTATCTTTATTGGTTTTTAAGATAATGATAGCGTGGTTATCATTAAAGGGATGAATAGATTAAAATTCTTGCTTAGCCAGATTAATTTTAATAAGTTTGGAAAGACGAAGGATTCTTCCACACTCTTGCGTAAAATAATAAAATACCAAATAACATTAACTACAACCATTGAAACTAACCCTTTGAATTCAAAAGTTAAATCATATATCAACTATATATAATGGTGATATTATTTTGAAATTAACTACATAAATTAAACTTAATTTTTTTAACCAAATATTCATAAATTTTGAATTAAAGCATTGGTCCTATATCATAAATCTATAGTTAACTTTCAAGTTTACTATTGGTTTACTAAATGCATGGATTTGACTCAAGTATAATCCTAGGACAACCAAATTAGTAAAGTGGTTGATATAATCTTATCAGCACCATCTTCCACATTTTCAAATTAAAGACGTCAATGGGCATATATCAACCACTTTACTAAATTCTTGTGAGGCCCTAACCTGGAGCCATGGGGGCACCTTGAGGTAATGGTCGAATGTGTGGTTGCACCTAGAGATATTATATTAAATAATATCATGACCCATGTAAACATAAGTGGATCAAATCCCACCACCTGTATCCTGATTGACAAGTGTCGTGTTAATGGAAGGAAATATGTAAAGGAGATCTCAAATTCGATTCTCACCCCGATTTACCAGTGCCCCATGAACCACTTGAAGATTATAATAGAAAAACTCAAAACATGGAAAACTTATTTTCTGTAGTCATATCATATATTTATTATACTACTAAATGTAATGAAATTTGTGTAGAGGAAAACATGCTATAACAGAATGCTATTTAAAGGAATTGAATTAATTATAAAACAAAAATACTATTGATTTTCATTAAAATTAATACAATAATTTCTAAATTTCATAAAAATATTGCCAACCCAAACGATGAATACGATTGCACATTTGCTATTTGGATCACTAGCACATAACCATTGGTGATTGGCGTATGTGGCTGACAAGATGTGTCTTGAAATCATACTGAATTGTTTTATGAGTTCAGTGCAATTCATTGTTTTGTGTTGAAATTGAAATAACACACTGTTGTGGGTAAAACTCTTTGCCAAAACAGCTACAACTCTAACTAAATATCCAAATCAATGACAGCCCTAACCCTAAAAACAAATAGTGAAAAAATGGCACACACAGTTAAAAACAAATCTAAAACCAATATACACAGTTAAAAAGAGGACTAATAGCAGACACTGTCTTGTGGAATATTTTTGCTTCCTCCCTCCATAGTGTAAAATCAATAGTAATTGATAGAAAAACTAAAACACAACCAATTGATTCATTTCCATGTCCATGCAAAACATAAGGGCAGCCTAGCTCGGAGAAATGTATCAAAATTCATGAGTGGCCCATCGAGCTCAGTCACCCCTCATCCCAGCATATAATAATCATATCTAACCTCAGCATGCATCATGCATAAGGTAAGGGTATTGGATTGCTATACCCGATCGTCCAAGTGAGATTCTTTCATCCCAATCATGCCTGCATGCATTTGGTGAAGGTGGGTGTTTGTTTTAAATTGAGTAAAATAACATTATTTTTATATAAAATATATCTTAATGAAGTTGATAGGAAGATTTAATTAAATGAAATTCCCATTATACGCAATTTCCAGAAGCACGCATAACACAAATTGAAGGGTGAATCCTATAATAACACTAACCCTTTTTTTCATGAATAGAGCGAAAAACCTCAGTGCTACATGTTCCATGTTTCGTGAATAGTTGGGCAGACACATAATCAATCAAGCCAGGCACGCAACTTCGGCTTGCATAATAGTAGTGACACCGGAAGAAGCAAACACATGGGGTGTTTCAACACCAAGTGGTTCTGTGTATATCAACCAGAACACATGAATCCCTACATACACACTTAAAAACCCAACTAATGGCAGAACACTATCTTATACAATATTTTTTTCATCGTCACTCCAAAGTGCACCATTGCTATAAAGGCTAAAACACAGCCATGTGATTCATTTCCATGTCCATGCAAAACATCAGGACCGTCGGGCTCAGAGAGATGCATCCGAAGTCATATCCCATCACATTATAAAAAATTGTTGGAATAAATTCTTTAGAACACATTACAGAGTAGAACAAATTGTAAGGTGTACGGAGTTGTGGGTAGAGGAAGCCAATGCGATTAGATGATTTGAGATACCAGAACCTAGTTTCCATTTTTTCACACTATTTAGAGTTATCATTTTACTATGAAAATTAAAATTCTTGTTAATCATTTTCACTGTTCAACATAGTAAAATAAATGTAAAAAAGTAAACACATATATGTATTTATAAATGCTAGAAAATTAATAGTTGAATTGAAACTAAGAAAAATATTCAATCCATATTTAATTTTATCTATACAAAAAGTATTAAAAATTAAAAACCTATTTGATATATCTATTTTCAATAAGTGCCTATGTCTCTTTGAACATGTCTCTTTGAACATTTAGACTATGTGATCATAAGCTATAGATTGAACCAATTTACAAAGAGAAGTGAATGAATATACATTCAGAAAAAAGATTAAAACTAATTGTTTTAGCAATACACCAAGGTGCAACAACAACATAAATTCATGAGGAGTTACCCTTAACTCTTCCTAACAGTTCAGAAAACTTGTTTTAAATGCCTCCAACATAACTACCGCATTAAATGCTATTTGTTAATCGTGAGGCTATAAAATGAAATGGGGTTAAGAATATTGTTGTACAGCTACTTGCAATTGAATAAGAAAACGGAAAACAAAGGAGCCAAGTTGAACGTCGTTCGAACAACCCCCTATCCTTTCCCAACACGTGGCAACATAAGCCGGGTAAGGTTACCTCCCTCTCTCCATTTATTTAAGATAGGGTTAGGTTTTGTTTCTTTATTTTGATTTTGTTTTCCTCTTTTCCCTATAATGTAACTATAACTTTTCATCCATTCTTCACTTCACCCTCACTAGGCCCTTCATGTTTTTGCCAGCCTTAAACCTGTTCTTAATCCACTTCTGGCTATAGAGTATGCAAACAATCGACTTTTCCCCCTTCTTAATATGTGATGGACTTTTTCTATTCTCACTTTTAACCATTGCAAAACTCTTCCAAACTCGTCTAAGGCATGAAGGCTTGACTTAAGTGATCCCTAAACGTCCCTCATCATCCTCTAGGATAGTGGAAGTGTTCCCCTTCATTCTTTGTGTTCGCAAAAAAACTCAATTTAGAAACTTGTTTAGTAACTCTCTGAGCATATCGGAGAAGTTACTACTAACTTTTCTGATATGCTTGGGAGAGTTGACATCAACTCTTACACACACCTTCAGAGTAAATGGAAACAACTCCTCTGATCGTATCAGAGGAGTTACTTTGGAGTTCCTTGTAGATTCTCCAAGCACCCCAAAAATTCCAGTAGCCTCTTCTAAATTACAACTTCTCCAATGTTCTTAGAGGAGTTGTTATTAACTCCCTCGATATGCTCGCAGGAGTTGCTAATAACTCTATAGCTATGCTTGGAGGAGTTACATTTAACTCCTTTCATCTGCATTAAGGAAGTTGTTTTATTTTTCTTCAATTTTTCTTTTCCAAGATGATACCCAATATTTTCACCACAAAACCTTACTAATCATTGTCTACTATTAAGTTGACATTTTCAAGAAGCATCTTGACATGAATTGCTTCCATTAATTATTATAATTGTCTGAGTATTTAACTGTTTCCAAATCACATGTTCTAAATTGATCTTGTCTGCAGATAAAAACATGTCACCATGAAAGAAGATAGTGATGAAACCCAACGGGGCTGAGCCATTTGGCATATCCTAGTAGACAGTAGAGACAAAAAGTGTTTGGGTCGTATACAACAATATATTGGGAATTTTGGACAAAGAGGGAGAGACTTTAAAATGGGGAGAAGTATATTATATGTTTAAGAAATCAAACTTCTCAGCGGATTCAGAGGAACTATATGAACTCTAGGTGTTTAGAAACATCATAAAGTCAGGGATTTTCAGAGTGGCAACACATCCAACAGTTTTCTCTTGTGCGGACGTCATTTCTTGGATTTTGAAAAATGCAAACGTAGATAGTAGGTTTGTATTTAATGAAAGATAAGAGTCGATAGCTTCATTCAGACCCGATGATTTAGCTAAGTGTTACCATATTAAGGTCGAAAACAAAAAGCTAGATGTTCATATCCTTAGCAAGTTGGAACTCGCACCAAAGGATTTATTCCCCACGTGGTATAAAGGAGACAAGCAATTCAAATATCGACCCAAGAGTCGGTACCCCACAACCAATTTAAGAAGACCCTACCAATATATGGTATCCATGTTGTGCAGGTTGTACGGGGAACCAGATGCAACCCACTTTCCCTTGCCATACATGCCCCTGATCTATTTTTGTTCAGATCTAGGGGCCTCGTTCAATTGGGTAGACATATTTCCTGAGAATATTAAATACGTTATTTCATCAGTTACACAAGCACAACCAGGAAGCTTCCCTAGTTTCCATATGTCTTCATATATTCTAGGAATAATGTGCATTGCTCACAATTACCCAAACATGGGATGGAGTTGGTTGTCTACTAATGCCGCTATGCACATCTATTACAAGGTGCTTTGGGAGGAAAAATATCGAACAGATTATCAAAGGATCTGTGAACACTTCCTTACCCCACTATACGAGTTTATTTTTTTCACCTCCCCACCTTGTACGATCGACAAGGCCATAGAAGCTATAAGAAGGATTGGGGATTAGTATTTAATTGAACATGGTACATATATAAGGATATATGGTGAAATGAAACCACCTCATCTTCTTCCTCGGGTCATCCCTGAAAATCTTGTGCTCCAGGAAGTAGCATATCAAACCATCATAGATGGTGTTGGAGGAATGTTAAATAGATCAAAGAAAGCCATTTAGCCTCCATTTCCTCTTTATATTGGCAACTACTTCTTTGAAAACACCAAACAATCCCAGGTGGAAGAAGACGTCTTTCTTTCCTACCATTTTGGAGAGGAAACATTCAAGAGGCGCGACCCCAAGAACATCATCAAAGAGCACTTTCATAGCATGAGACTCCCATACGAGTACACCACTGAGTTCTAGGAAGAAGAAGGAGTATCTCAAAATGTCAGGACTTATGACGAGGTCATTTTCAATAGGAGGGGTCAGCCAAAAGTTAGTATCGCAGACGAAGAAGATGCAAGAGAGGCATCTAGAAAATATGCAAAAAGAGATGAAGCTGAGAGATCTTCCCCCATCTTTGTCTCGACTCATTCAGGTTCTGTAGAAGAGGATGAAGAAACACCAACTGATAAAAAGAAAAGAGTAAAAGAGAACATACTGAAGAGGAGGAATGATGCTAAAAAGAAAGAAAAATTAGAAGATGACAAAGAAAAGGCCAGGGAAGAAAATGAAGCAAAAGAAAAAGCAGAGGCCGAAGCGAAATCTACCATAGAAAAAGAAAAATTATTAGCTGAGGTGGAAAAGAAGAGCAGAAAAATTAGCAGAAAAGCAAGCAGCAGATAAATTTGTTGAAGAAGAAAGGCAGAAGAAGAATCCAGATGATAGAGAGGGTGACATGCACCCGATGGACTTGTATGTCCTTGGAACATCCACCATAGGCGCACGAGTAGAAACAACAAGTAGTGTTTTAGGTCTCGAGACTTGGGAACCTTTTCGGTCAGCTGAATATTGGATCTATGTAGTTTCACATACGATAGCAAAACTGACTGAATCGTACAAGAAAGGGTAAAAATGGTTCCAGCAGCTAAAGGAGCTCCTTTGTTAGTTCTGACTCGGGTCCCCGTTATGGGAGATGTCAGGGAATACCCTATGGAAACATATAGGGAAGGATTTTCATTCATGGATTTGACCGTCAACAATATACAGAGGTTGCGCCAATAGAACAAAGAAAATGAAATGAGGATCAAAGAGTTAGAAGAGAGGCTCGAGCAAGTTAAGATTTGTGAAAGGAATCTTCTCAATTTTAAAACTAGCGCACAAAAAGTGAGGAATGATATGGAAGGTGCCATCATCGATATGTATGCCAACCTGCATCTCTTCCAAAATGTGGATGCAACAGTTATTGAACAAAATGACTGGATACAAATGCAACTGACACAATACAACACTATATGGGAAGGTATAGAAAACATTGATACCTGGATAGTGGAGAATCCAGATGCGCCTATGAAGTTGTATAGACCTTTGAAATCATCAAGGAAGACAAACCTATATGCATTAGATCATTTCCAAGAGGTAGGGCAATGGGAAGACAAAAAAGTAATTAAGGGAATGGGGATATGTTCAAGGACTCACAAAGCTTCCCAAGAGTTGATAAATAATGGTCGTCTCCCAAGGTTAGATGAATTTGGGAAGAATTTGTTCATGGAAGATTTAATGAATGCAGTCCAAGAAAGCATGAGTCGAAGGAGAAAAATAGTCGAAGCATCAACCTTTGTCTCTACCGATCTTATTGATCAACATCTACTACAGTCAGTGAAGCTTCACACTATGATACAAGATTTTATGACAAGGATGGAGAAATATATGAGTGTCCTAGATGATAGAATTTCCATGATCAAAGAAATGGTGGACCAACTATATTACAGAAGGATTGATTCACTGTATAACTAGTTGGAAGTGTAGACAACTTATCTTCATAGCAAAAGTTCATAGGAAAAGGACAAACAATTGTTTTTCCTTTTGTCATTTTCCTAACTACCTCAAATTTTGTCCTTTTTTCCACTTGTCATGAGAAAAGGGAATGTGAACATTTTTGTAACTTCCTCTTCAAGAAGAAGGCAAAAAGACAACTAGGAGTGACTTCTCTTTGTATAAAATAGACTAGAGACTCCTTTAAAAGGGATTCGTTTTTGGATTTTCAATTATTGTATAGACCCAATAAATTTTTTCGAGAACTTATACAATGTTAAAGAATATTGAGAATCCCTCACAACCAACATGTTATAGAACAAATTATGTGTAGAAACTGATCGAATCTTTGAACTACTTCAAGTGAAGATTTTTTTGGTTTCTATGGAAGTAAGAATGCTTTGCTTGTGGTAGACTAATTCTCATAAAATCTTAATCATTCTGCAGTTATTGATGTTTCTTTGAATATTTTAATGCCTTGATTTTTGTGGGTTATTACAGCATATGTTGTTTTGATCAAGACTAATTTGATTACACATGTACGTATGCTATTGCTTCCAATATTTCTCTTTTTATATAGCTAATTGTATTAAAGTTGTTTAAATATTTAGTTGCATTATAACTCACTGGTTACTTTAGAATTTCTCCTAGCTAGGATAGGTTAGCGTAGATTAGCAATAGATTATTTTCATTTACATACATGGTCTTCATCTACATCTCTTCATTTCACTCCCCACTTCATAGGTACATCAGACCGTAACCGGTAAGAAAACCATAAGATATCAATAAATGTCACTCGGGCCAAATTTTGGATGGGACTCCTAATCTAAATGGTGTATAGTCTAATTTGGACTTTAAACCGGGGAGTACCCTTTGCTGTTGTCGGGAGAAGTTGAACCCCTCAATAGAATTGGTGCTAGAAGGAGGGCCATATTTTATGGCTTACATAAATGAACTAAACAATAACCGAAATCAGTCTTCAATGAGTAATCACAACTCACAACCCACCTTGTTTCCTCAAGTCGAGTTTGAACAAGAAGTTATTTACGAAGACTCGAAAGATAATTTTGGAAGTACTTCCAATAGTCCTAAAATACATTATGAGACATGGTTTCGCATACCTCAAGAATAACTTCACTAAACTCGTAGAATTACTCGTGTTTACACAAAATTTCTTGGGAAATTACCTACAACTTCCGAACTACCTAGGAGAAAAGAAACCCATGTAGAATGTCCTAGCACATATCATGATTTTTACGTCGACTCTGTATACGACCTTATTGAAACTGCATTACAAGAGGTCTTAGTACCCTTGAGTATAACTACATGTTTCCTTATCGAACATGGAGAAGAATTTGGAGGTGAACAACCAGAAATCACCATAGGAAAAATAATGGGAGAAAATATGATTCAAAGAGAGGTTATATTGTGATGGAGAGTCCAAGGAGCTCTCAATATGTCTATAGAACTTCATGAAATGCCAAGGAATTTTGATAAACTCTTACTAAAATTCAACACAGACAAACCCGGATCACCAGAAGATCATGTTAATAATTTATTTTTAGCCATGCATCTTCTAGGTGTCGAACATCATGATGTAGTATGTGGGATATTTCCTTACACCTTTTCAGGAAAATCCTCTACTTGGTACTTCATCCTACTCGTCGAATCTATCACAGACTGGGATAGTTTCAAAAGTCTCATTATGAGAAAGGAAAAAAGGAAAACAACTGCATCCCTGCAAAATGAACTAGGAGCCATCAGAATGGAAAAGAGGGAAAGAGTAAAAGATTGTAACCAAAGATTTCTTAATTTTTTTATTAAGTTTCCCCACGAGGTGGATCCCACTCAATCATTATCCATTGAATATCATACAGTTGTCATAACCCCCTCCATAGGGATGTTTGTGAAATGATCTAACAAAAACACATTGGCATTAAACTTTGATGGGGTTTAGACTATAGAAAGAGAGTTAGCCGCATATGACCAACATCCACGTTATGAGGAAACTAGGTCAGTTGGGAAGAATCCACTACTATTAACTAAGCAACCCGACAAGGAATCCAAAGATATCGATAATGTAGTAAAAATGATTAAAAAGTTATCAAATGAAGTGGTGGACCTTAAAAATTATGTTGGAGAAGGATCATAGAAGCCACAAAATTTCCTCCCATTCTTTAAGAAACTAGACAACTCGCCAAAACCACCTGAACCACCACACGTGGATTTCAACCTAGATAGTTTCAGTAACGATAGTTGTTTCTCTTATCATAAAAAAAATCACCTTGAATGGGCATGTCCCCAGTGGATCAATTATATGACGTTGGTAATAAACTATTTGTTGGATCAACAAATTTTAGATGATGAAATTCATGCACAAGATCCTTCTGATACCACTGACAAAAATCCCCCAAAATCAGTTATGCCCTTTTGGGACTAGTGTGTAGAATCAAATGATGAACAGATTGAAGAAATCCTTATCAGAGATACACATATTGTTAAAGTTGTTGCACCAAAAGGTTATAACTTCTACAGCAAAGGTCCACCATCTGACCCCCCGTCCTCCAAAGAATAAAACACCCCCCTTAGAAAAATAACACCTCCCCTTATTCTCCCAAAACAAAGCAACACAGTTCAAGAAAAAACTAATAATAAAACTGGCAAAATGGTTGTAGAAAATAAAGATAAACCAAGCACATCTAGCGTTGTTGGAAATAATAAAAAGGTAATTCAAGGAAAATATGGACAAGCTAAGGATGATTCAAATTTACATGCCCTAGATTATAATGTAATCAAATATATGAAGAATATCAAAGCTAATATTTTCTCCCTCCCACAACAACGTGAAATTCTAAACGATGCTTTCAAACCCCATGAGACTCAAATAGAAACTATCGCAGTTGTTGAAGGCTTAATCTCTGGAAATGATGCACAATAAATCCATAAAGTAGAGATAGCATCAGCTATAAACACAACAAGCATAGGCGCTTTTTCGAAATCTCAGGTACCACCTTTTCTGCATACTTACGAAATTTTTTATTTCAACGTACATAATTGTTTGGCAGATTCTGGTGCCTCTTCCAACATCATGCATTTTTCTATTTGCCAAAAAATAAATGTTGTTCCACAAATAAAAAAAAACAAGATCATCCAGTTAGATAGAACATATGTTAAAGTGAAAGGGGAACTCGTGGATGTGTTAATTAGATTGTCATCCTATCCCATAGTTCATCAGACTATAGACATAGTTGTGGTAGGCATACCAGAGAGTTATGGTTTACTCTTAAGCATAGTTTGGTCAACAAAACTTCAAGGTTATTTCCCTACTAATTGGTCTCATATGTGGCTACCCTATAAAGTCAAAGCCAATCAAATCTGGGTTAACAGTGAAGCACACATGAAACATACAGTGACGAAATTGGAGGGTAAAAATGATCCCATAAGATTTGTTCATTCTTTTTTAGGGAATTATTTTTTTGAAACTGATTATGGTTGTTACGAAGATCAAACTTCTGAAATACCATCAGAACTTCAATCAAGCCTCCACCCACTAATACATAATGGTGCATGTCCAATACTTACTAACTTAGGATTTAGTTTGACTAAGAAAACTAACACTCATGAGATCTGGACCATGTTATTTGAAAACTATAAAACATAGGATGGAGCTGGTATAGGATGTGTACTAATAGACCCTAGCCAAGGAAAAATGATCATATCATTTTGTTTAGAATTTGAATGCACCAACAACCTTGTTGAATATGAAGCTTTAGTGCAAGGCCTTAAAAAGGCCATTGAACTCAAGGTAAACTACCTTAAAGTGTTTGGTGATTCTTAGATAATTGTTCGACAGGTAAGAAATACTATTTGATGCCTATCTCTGCATCTAAAATCCTATCTACAAGAGGTATGGAATCTACTTTATTCATTTGATTCATTTAATATTAATTTTATACCTCGTGATAAAAATATAGATGAAAATATTTTGGCCAATATAGCATCTAGATTTATGCCTCCCGATGATGGTTTTTCGATTGAAATGATGTTTAGGCCATCTATAATTGACAATGTCATGAGTTGGAGAGTGTTCGATAGTGATTTCCAAATTGTCAAATTTCTTACTAGCTCAGACACATTCCAAGACTCAATAATCGATGATGAGATACATCAACAAGAGTTGTAAACTTATCGAGAAGAAACTAATACGGTCAAGACAAATTGTGTTCCGAAGAACGTTTTGAATTTTGAAAATTTATTTGATTTACAATCCAAGTTTAGGAGGCGAGTTGATCCAAAGATAAACAACTCCACAATTATGCATTTCTTGATCAACCTAAGAAAATTTGAACAACCTAAGTATGTTAACCTAGGCACCCGTTGTTCATATTCAAAAAACACACACATTCACAGAATTATTCAAGAAGTATCGAGATGTTTTTTCCTAGACATATGAAGACTTGAAGACGTATGATACATGAATTATACAACATGTAATTCCCATCAAATAAGGGATCAAGTTGTTTCAGCAGAATATTATAAATATACATCCAACTCTTGAACCTCTAATACAAAAGGAACTCAAGAATTTGTTAGGTGCCCGAATAATTTTCAAGGTAAGACATTCGACTTGGGTATCTAATATGGTGCCTATGATAAAATATTGATAGGAACAACAACATGGCAAAAAAGGCTCATTAGTCAACACTTAATGTATTCACACCAATGGTACATATTTATATTACAATGGGTGATGCCACCTCATAGAGAGATTTTCTCTAGATCCTAAAATCATGCATGATGACTAGTCTAGCCAATATTAACTAACTCAATAGTCATCACTTGAGGATATATTACAAATATCCTAAATTAATAATAGAAATATAGGTGACAATTTTGACTTAGTGATTGGTAAATGTAAGCCACAGGCTAACAATTCCCCCCTCAATCACAAGTCCAATCAATAATACTAGAAATAAAGTATAAACTGGTATCAATTCCAATTCTTCATACTGAAACTCATGTGTTGAGCCTCAAGGAAGAACTGCCTGAAAAACCATCAATCTGGATGTTGAGTGGTTCATCTGAAATGAACTGGAAGAGAGATGAGATATGGAAGTGAACAACTGCAATATCTGAACATTCCTTGATTGCTTAACAACTTGATCATTTTGCCAAGTATTTTACCTAGAAGAATCTGATGTCTTCTACTAATTAGTGAACATGTAGTATCACCACTCTACTATCAATGTATCATTGAAAGTGCTCTCTGAATCTTTGGTTTGGGATAACCACTAATGAATTGATACCATGTATCTGATGGTTTTTGGATAACCACTAACCAATATTGACACTTTTAGGTGTCCAACAACATCCCAATGTATAATGTGTATGATTCAATTGCAATTCATTGAACCATAATCCTGCCAAATTCTTCCATCTATGGAAAATCTCACTATGTAATCATGTGAGCCAGGATGCATGCAATCTGTTCACTTAATGAAAAGTCCAATCTGATGAGAGCGAACCAAGTGAATCAGCTTCTAGTCTGACACATCCCTGAAAATTCCTGACAACTCTTTCAAATTCCAGGCTACAATGTAGAAGGATCCTCTTGTACTCTGTTAGGTTGAATGGCCATCTATGTGAACCAAACGTCCACATCATTGCTCTCAAAATGAAAATTAACATCCCAAATATGTATGATTCAACTTCAACTTATTGAACCATAATTCTGCTAAAGTTTGTCATCTACAGACTGCAGTTGCCCATTTGGAAAATTTCATGTTCATCTGGCATATTTGTTGTCAAAACTTTCATTCTGACAACCTTCATCAATTCCCCCCTTTGTCACC
This sequence comes from Picea sitchensis, assembly GCA_010110895.2. NCBI lineage: Eukaryota > Viridiplantae > Streptophyta > Pinopsida > Pinales > Pinaceae > Picea > Picea sitchensis. Next base: position 96,546 of record SNQJ01S0068905.1, read on the forward strand.
TAAAAGGAGATACCACAAGTGGTTTCATGAACCATCGTCACTGGAATTTTGAACTTCCCCCCTTAAGGTGCATGAGAGTTTCATCATTGTACTCCCCCCTCTAGGCTCAAGAGAGTACCATACTTGTTCCATTTGTGTACAACATGAAGTGGGCATGTGGAAAAAACCACATGTCATCTCATCCTGTGAGGGCCATGCTCAAAAGCTATGCCATAAGGGGACCACTTATGTGAGGTACAAAAATGTTATGTGCTACAAGATTGGTCTTTACTCAAGATTGAATTCTTTGGTAAGACTTATATAATCGCTTGGTTGTTGATGACCATTTTCAAGGATCAATCCACTCATAGTGAATCTTCAATCTTACAGGTTTCTTTAGTGTTGAACATTTGTCTGAAGAATGGTTATGCTTGCCATAATGTTGGCAAGGATGGAGATCAAAACACTGATTCTCCTTGTGACCAACTTGATTACAATGTTGGCACTTATCATTCTGACGTTGAACTTGAACAGGTGAAGTTGAATCTTCTTGAAGGAATCCAACACTTTGGAACTTGATTGGTTTGGAATAAGACGCTTCCATGCATCCATCAGATCTGTGTTTTTAGATTCACTATCCTTGTCTAAATTTTTCAAGCTCAACTTCCATGTCAAGCTACCATGAAATTACCAGGCCCATAAAACTAACGTTGCTCTCATTCTCGAGTCTTATTGCTTCTGGCGTTGTTGAAGTGTCGTTGATCCCTGTGTATGACACACTGCTAACATGCATAGCCGAAGTCTGATTTCTACATCCCGGTGAAGAGCCACAACAATGGGATTTGAAACATTGTTCATTTTCACATTTTCGAAACTAATATTTTGCGCATATATGCAGGTTGAGGTTACTCGGTAGATCCATGAAATCATGCAACAATAAATATTAAGTATTTTATATGTGAATTTTACATAGGCAGGGTGGTCTTATACAAAGAGAAGAAATATTAATTACCAATGATTTAAAAAAAGAATCCATCAAGATTTAACAACGAACATGGTGGCCAGATTTGACATAGAGTTCAAACATTAAACTTATCTCAGATTTTGTGCGATGCAATTCACTACCACGATTTGATCTCGTAACGTAGATGGTGCAGAACGGTTTTCACTTTAGAAGCTATATTTCCTTTGACATGCCAATTAGAGTAGCCATCATCCATCAACTCAGATTTTATTTCACATCACTTCTTTAAGATTAAATGTGCTCTTCCATCATCAACTTTCAAATTGAAAAATTCTCTACCGAAAACTACCATGACCAGGCCTTTAAGATCAAAGGAGCTAAGATATTATTAATCGTTGTTCCCATATCAGCCTCCACCAACATCATTTCTTCACCATGGCTCTAATGCTAATTGATAAAATATTGACAGGAAAAACAACATGGCGAAAAAGGCTCACTAGCCAACACTTAATGTATTCACACCAATGGTACATATTTATAGTACAATGGGTGATGCCACCTCATAGAGAGATTTTCTCTAGATCCTAAAATCACACATGATGACTAGGCTAGGAAATCTTAACTAAATCATTAGTCATCACTTGAGGATATATTAATAATATCCTAAATAAATAATACAAATATAGGTGACAATTTTGACTTAGTGATTGGTAAAGGTAAGCCATAGGCTAACAACCTGTAAGAAGAATGTTAGAAAAATAGGACCGTGGAGAAATAAAATAAAACAAATGCAGAAACAAAACACAGAAGACACACAATACAAGAGAGACACAGATTTGCGTGGTTCACCCAGTGTGGGCTACGTCCACCAGAGAAATTGCCAGGTCCTTCCTTTATTATTATCCAGCAAATGAAG
>SNQJ01S0068906.1:0-39213 GCA_010110895.2 Picea sitchensis
TAACATAATCCAACAGTATTCACGACACCCTTACAACCCACTTGTGACATTTGCGACAAGTTGCATAGGAGTTGCGACACTTGCGACAAACGAGAGGTATGTGCGACACTTATCCAGTTGAGTAATTTGGATGTGTAACAGAAGTGAAATGAAAACTAACTAAGCTAAGCAATTAAGATAACAATCTGTATTATATATCTATCTAAACTACTAATAATTCTCAAATTTATTTAACTATTAAATTGCAAATAACAAACTGACCTGAAGTAATGATTCCTATTTGTCCTGTTCACAACACTCGATTTAGCTATTTGATGGGAGAAATCCACACCAGATTTTTCGACAAGATTCTTGTAAACAGGATGCAGCAATGCTTTTTGAATACGAATGATAGAACAAACAAGAGATAAAATGACAACAATCTTATATTTTATAGATCATCACATTAGATAAATCCCAATGCGAATATTTGTACATAATCGTTCATTTAACTAAGAAGATAAACCTTCTATTCATTAAAATGAAACAGAGTAATTGCTGTGAGTAAAATGAGATACATCAAATATGGACAGAATTTAAATCATAATGCATCAACCTATAACAAATCTTGATATCTAAAGTAGTCAATAATTTGATTACAAACTAAAATGCACAGAAACTTGAACAAAAGTAAGATAAATTGAAGATAAAGCCATACAACAAATCCAGTTCTATTCGAGTGAGTATAATCATAAGTCCATAGTATTTTTTTCTCCCAACAATGATGGGTTGTTTAAAAAAAATAATGAGTATATAAAGGCCACAGGGTAAAACATTCCTGTGGGAATTATCAAAAACAGTTTGCAAAAAATATGGGAACAATCTCCCAAATCTCTATTTCTAACTAAGACTAACAACCTAAACCAAAACTATGTAACAAGAAGCATGTTCTAAACTGCCACAGCAGGTCCAATTCCCATTGAAATTCGTGTGTACCTATAGATGGACAAGAATAAACAATTTTTAGATAGTGTTCAGTTGTGAAATCAACAAAAATCCAACTTTTATGACTAGCTACAGAAACTCACGATTCTGTAGCTGGTCATATTTACAAACCAAATCACTTTAAATTAATCCAAATGGTAACAGAAATGTATATGGTGAATCAAACAACTCTTAATTACTAATTAAAAACAAAGCCAATCATTCACACTAAAACTAACCAAATCTTTTATGCCAATTCAAAACTAACAAAATCGTATTGAATTAATCGAATGGTAACAGGAATGTATGCGATCTATCAAACAATTATTTTGTTACTAATTCAAAATGAATACAATCATTTATGCTAATTCAAGGACAAAAAAATCGTGTTAAATCGGTTCAATCCAAACAAAACTGTATTCGATTTAGTAATCAAATCTTTTTGCAACACAATCGTTTGTGCTAATTCAAAACAAAATCATTCTTGCAAATTCAAAATAGACAGAATCATTGTAAAAACATTGTTGAAGAAACATACCTTGGCTGTAGAGATAGGATTCGGTCAGGATAACTTTGAGTTAACAAAGGCAGTAGCTGCCTCAACATTTCTGAACACGATAGAACCCATGGTCTTTTGCTTCTTATCGTAAGCTTGCAGCCTATCATTTTCCTTAGAAAACACAGTCACTCAGTCCTCCAAGGACTGAATTTTGGATTGCAACAGAGGATGATCTATGTAGTATCGTTTGAGCCAAGAGTTGCATTGAGTGCACTGTGGTTGATCGGGCCGAGTCACTATGGGTGAGGGTTCTTTTAAATTACCAGGGGTTCTACTGTCAAACTTGATTCTGGGGAAGTTAGGGTCATCCTTCAGGCATAGTGGGAGGTTTGATACATAGCCATAGGGTTCAACAGAATAGAGGCCATGCGAGTATGGGTATTCCTCGGCTAAAAATCATTCAATCTCAAAGTCCGAATCTTCACTCAAAACAATAGGCTTCTAGTCTGTATTTTGTTTGGGCTTATTCTGAGCACACCTAGATACCCATCGTGCAGCCTTCTTTCCTTTGGTGTTGACATCTGTATTACCCTTTCCCTTTTTCCTTACAGGCCTCTTAACAGTCTTAGCATTGTCTTTCAAACATGGGTTGGACATGGTGTTGGGTAGGTCAGCATTGGGGTAGGTTGAGGGTTCGAAAGTAGGTAGGAGAGTAGGAGGTGGCATGGTAGGCCCAAAAAGGGTTTCGATGACCAAAGTCTTGTCCATTGGGCCACATTCAGGAGTGGAAAATCCATTCCTGAACAGGAACACTTGCCAACAGTCACCACTCAGCCTCAAATGATGGACAATAACGATTTTTATCAAACAATGATGGAAGAGGCTGGAGTCAGCCTTCTCCTACTTAAATTGTTTAGCCATTTTATACAGACTGCGTAGGAGGTAGTGAGGCATATTCAAAGGGAAATCCATGAAATTCATAAGCAACCGGAGATGGTAAAGAAAAACTAAACCATAACAACCTTAGCAAGTCATGAATTGCTTAACAATGGCCAATAAATCATGCCACCTAGACTTAAGGGCAGTGACTGGCATACCTCTGTCACAACTGACAATTTTCCTTGATGTAAACAAGAGCAGCCAGGGCACTTCATCCACCTTCGAATTCTTAAACCACCTCTTCCCTTTAGCTGGTAAACCCGTGGTTGAACTGAGGAATTCTTCGTTCAATTCAGGTTGAATGTCTCCAACTTTGGCCCTACATCCATTGAACGTGAGGGAAAACTGTTGAGTGACCACGAGGTTGAAACCCTCGAATTTTTGGATGAAAATTAACCAGCCATTATTCTCCAATTCCTCACGATCATTGTCAAATAAAAGCAACATCTGGACACCATTAGGTTCTATGCGCACTACAGGGGCCATAGGAGAGAGCACATAGTCAAGGTAAATGGTGAGGGGGATGGACAAGGTAGACACAGGACCAAATGCTCATAGGTTTCCCCAAACAAACAGAGGTAGCCCGAGATACAAGGCAGACATTAATGCCTATACGTGCACAGGTGGTGGAATGAAATGAAACCATGCAAAACACTCATATTGATATGTACAATCGACGATGCTTTGGTGATTCAAATCATTATTGGTGTATGTCAAAAAACAATGTAAACGACATGCCTAACAAATAACCATTGAAAACCATGACAAGTTGATCCAACTATTTGATCATACAATAGCATTTATAATAATTTAAAACGAAACAACATTTCAAATATAGCACCAAGGATTTGATCATAAAATTTATGCATTCTATGAAACCATTGTCCCAAGGATTTAATCAAAGACATAAAAAATCATTACATCATGAATTTATAAATTAAAACCATGCCAAACAAAAATAGAATGTGAATAAATGTTTGGTGTTTTGACACATGTATGACCATTAAAGGTGAAATGACCACATGAACAAGGGTATTCATAACAATCGAAGGATGAATTTAATGGGATCGACATGACTTCCAACTCAAGATTTTCACTCTTGCAGTCGTGAAAATGAAAACAAAAGTCACGTGTGTGAATAGTGCAAGAGAATAGTGTTGTTTTTTTTTCAAGAATTACGACAAGTACTTAGGGTTCAAAACCCTTGTGTAGGCAGCTTATAAGGAAAATATAAAACTGCAAAATGGCTGCCAAAAATGGTGAGACACTGGTAGAAGCAGTTATCTCTGCCAAAAGAACAAATTCAGATTATGATAAGGAGAATAATTCTAACTCAAAAACAACCAGAAAATTGTTTAATTATCATCATTAATCATGAAAAATTCCAGCTGTGCTTAAAAGATGAAAAATGATGACAGTATTAATAAAAGCGAGTCATGATATTAAAGATAAAATCTCCAATACTATTGACAGAGCCACTACTGCCAGAAGGCATCCATAGCCTCGACAGGGTTGCCATTTAACCCACTCTGACATCTATATCCTGCCAAGAAGTTCCAAATCAGAATAAAGGACATTTTAAGGTCAAGAGATTCCATATTTGCGAATTTTCATATACACGACATTGCTTTGCTGCCAGCGGGCCTGTTCAGTACCCCAGCGAAGTTGTCTTCGCATCATGCATGCATTTACCCATTGCCAGCAGACCTGTTCAGCATCCTGGTGGGTTTACAAGCACTTCCCACAGCTCTTTTTTGATTTGTTTAGTTTTTAAAGATATATAATTGAGTGGGGTGACACTGAAAATTATGATATTTTAGACATATTTTTACAGACCTTGACAGAATTTTTTAAGTTGTCCTTCATTAAGATTCAGAGATGGTTTGTTTACAAAACCGACCTTTGAAAGAAGGGAGACATCTTCTTAGTCATTCCCTTAAGGAACAGGGACAGCGTAAGAAGATAATGGATGATCATGACACACTTCACTTACAGATTGAAATCAATAAACTTCTTTCAAACAACAGGCTTTTCTCAACATGGTTGTAAATTTCAGAAGTATAACACAATTAATGTTTAGACAAACTTTCAGCAATCATTTCAGAGAAAGAATTTTCTGTTTTCTTTGTTTGAACAGTTCATAATGCAGGTATGTGTATTTCCAAAAGCAAAAACTGGTAAGCATAAGGGAGAAATCAAAACACACTAGCGAAGAAAGATCTGAAAGCCAAGAAATCCACACAAAAAATATGTACAGAAGGTGCATCTGAAAACCTCATGCAACAAATCCCTGAAAGAAAGTAGAAAAATCTTGTTTGATGGGAAAGTAGTCCTACTCGTGGTACCTTGGGTCAGGGTTGATTTTAGATTTATTTATCTCTTTACTTTCCATTTAAGATTTTCATGACGATACTGCATTTTTGAAAATAAATGTTCAACTAAAAGAAAAGAGAAAGGGATCAAGGGGACTTCCCTGACAATAACCGTATTATGGTTCTCGTGGTGCGCCCACTTGCATTCATGACTACATTATTATAAAGAGAACTAGTGAGAAATAAAAATGAAAGAAAAACCTATTGGTAAACCTACCCTAACTATTAAACAAATCAAGATACTATGTGAAGCCATGTTTCCAATGTAGCCATTGGAGTAACTCTAATCCTGCAATGGAAACAAGATCAAGCATTACTAATAAGAATCGTAATATATCAACAAATGACAGAAACCTATCACACTTACCTTCATAATCATCATCTAAACGCAAAGTAAGCATGATCTTACCATTTCCTTGGATATTCTTGTTGTACGAATCCTCCAGCCATTGCACAATCTTGTCATGATAAGGGTCATAATGGCATGGGCGAGTGTAAGTAGGTTTGAAAAACTTGTCAGGATTACGAAGAAATGGAATAACCATCAGCCAAGGCTGAAATGCCCCATCCTCCTGACAATTCTCTAAGTGTTCATTAATTTCTTCACATGGAGATCTAAAAGAAATATGTCATGCCTACTTCCAAGATACTTAGGTAAAAAGAAAGAAAGCACAACTTTGTCTTTATTATGAATTTTTTTTTATATATGAATATTCAAGCCATCCTAAGATCCCGTCACAAAAATGGGGATGCAAACCATGACTTTGATGAAACGAATATATCAATGGGAAACTCATCATAGGAGGATTTGTGCAATCAATTGGATCATTGGCTTGAATGTTTCCTTCGATGAGATTGATCATTTCAAAATGTGAAGCATAAACATTAAGATTCGAGCTAATCAAAGAACGAATATGAAACTTAGAATGTTTGACCTCTATAAAATATAGTGCATTGTCTTTTTCAACAATAAATTGTGTAAAATCATCTCGCAACATGTCCTCTTCCCATATGAGTGATGAAAGTGAACAAGCATCAAATCCAAGTTTATCAATGTTAGGTTTGGAATTGATTTCACCAAAATTTAGCATATCAACTTCACTCAATCATTGGCTTGAATGTTTCCTTCGATGAGATTGATCATTTCAAAATGTGAAGCATAAACATTAAAGAGATTCGAAAGCTAATTAAAGAACTAATATGAAACTTAGAATGTTTGACCTCTATAAAATATAGTGCATTGTCTTTTCAACAATAAATTGTGTAAAATCATCTCGCAACACGTCCTCTTCCCATATGAGTGATGAAAGTGAACAAGCATCAAATCCAAGTTTATCAATGTTAGATTTGGAATTAATTTCAATTCAAATTCTAGTGACATATCGAAGGATATGATTATGTTTGGAAAAGAGTAGGATGTTGTAGGTAGATGTCAAGTCCACTTAGGAATCTAGGGAATAGATCGTGATATAAAGAATAAAAAGGAATCATAAATAAGCAGATGAAAAAAATCTCTTGAACTACGATAATTAAAAATGGTATTCTCAAGACAATCCTCTTTACTTCTTTTTTTTAAAACTTTACTCTGCTTTTGGTACTCTAATTCCTCAACATAATATGACTATCCGATTTGCCCTTTTTGTGTGATAGATAATTAAAATTTTATGTGACAAAGATCTAGTCTTTCTATATGAACAAAGTGCATTTGAGGATGAAGGTTTAAGGTTTCTTCTCCTTTAATCAAGCCATAGGAGTACTAGAACATTCAAGATGATTTTCATTGCTTAAGTGTTCTTTCAATGACTGATTTTAAGTGTTGATTAGATAATAGATTTACAAGAATGAGGGTATTCACCTTGATTTAAACTTAATCATCTTCCATACTAGTCTTAGACAGAAAATACAATGATTCAAAGAAAACCAATTTGGTTGTCAATAAGACTCTGATCAATAGATTCTACCTCCCGTTGTTCAACATTATCGGAAGAACCTTCCTCTTGTGAAGAAGATTGTTCTTGCAGTTGAGTGATAGGATTTGTAATTGGTTCTTCATTCATGATTAAACATGACTGGATGGAAGGGATGGCAGCATCATAGAGAAGATTTAATGCCAATGACATATCGAGATTAAATTTACAGAGGATATGATAGACTCTTTGCAAAAATTCTTCTGAATATGAATCATCGTTGATTAGCAAAGTATGAAATTCTTCTTCACATAATTGATCAAAATCATAAATTTCAAAAGCATCTAGAAACTCATCTACAAATTGAAACCAATCAAAAATGTGACATACCGGAAAGGATTCAAACCAATGTTTAATCTCGGGTCTTCTAAAAGTAGTGCTTAACACTCCGCATAAAACTCCTATATCTGAGATGTCATGTTTGATTCATTTGCACGAAAACTTGTTAATGTGGTCTTTAGCAGATATATTGTCTCCACCATCAAAGGTGAGTTTGGACAAGGAGAGATTGTCTCCCATCAGAACACGGTAATGATAGTTTGAAAGCATGTTCCAACACAAGGATTTGGGGAGCCATGGGGAAATTGAATACATTTAAAATAAAGGTTCCTACAAGGCTTGTCACGAATCTCCTTCTAGCTCCATTTTTGATGGGTGAAATTGACCATTTCTGTCAACTAGGAGGGTGGATCCCAACCGGGAGGTTTGTCTAAACCACCCAAGCCAGCTTGAATGATCCAATCTCGACGGTTTGAATGGCTCCATTGTTTCCATCTAAGTCCCAGGGAAAGTGAAAGAAAAACCAAACCAAAGAAACCAATCTAAGTAAAAAACTAGGCTACAACAAACTATATACAATTCTAAAATATATAGCACAGCCTAATTAACTAATATTGAAAAACAATCATTCTACTTATTTAAATGTTCATCTATCAATAGAAATAAATCTCAATTATATATGTACAAGATTTACAGATACAAATTTTGATCTAAATTTGCAAAAATCATGTATAAATTGTCTTATGATAGCTGTTTTATTATTTTTGATTTTATAATTTTTTTGTGAAAGAAGTGAAATGAAAAACTAACTAAGCTAAGCAATTAAGATAACAATATGTACTAATAAACTGAACTATATATCTATCTAAACTAATGAGAATTCTCAAATTTATTTAACTATTAAATTGCAAATAACAACCTAATTTTGAAGTAACGCTTCCCATTTGTCCTGTGCACAGTACTCAATTTAACTGTTTGATGGAGGAAATCAGACTGATTCTTCACAGGATTCTTGTAAACAAGAAGCAACAACACTCTTGAATATGACCGCCACAACAAACAAGACATAAACGATAGAAATATTATAGTTTACAGATCATCACATTAGATAAATACCAGTGCGAAGATTTGTACATAACCGTTCATTTAACTAAGAAGATAAACTTTCATTCATTAAATTGAAACAACTGAGTAATTGTTGTGAGTAAAATGAGATACATCAAATATGGATAGAATTTAAATCATAACGATCAACTTGTAACAAATCTTGATATCTAAAGCAGTCAATAATTTGATTACAAATTAAATGCACAAAAAACTTGAACAAAAGTAAGATAAATTGAAGCTAAAGCCATACAACAAATCCACTTTTATTCGAGTGAGTATAATCATAAGTCCATAGTCTTTTTTCTCCCAATAGTGATTGTAATGACCCTTTACTTCTATTAATATGAATAATTTCATAAATAACCCTAAAAATTAAATTATAATTAATTATTATATAACCATAATTAATTATATAAGTTATTAATTAATTATTTTGATTATGATTAGTCTAAGTATGATTAACTCTTTAATTAAGGGTTAGCTGAATGATTAATTATTTAGTGAGTCATTAATTGATTAAGCATTAAATTAATGGTTAGTGATTAATTGATTATTAATTAAAGTAATTGATTAATTATGTATTAAAAAATGGGGAAAATAAAATAGAAAGAATAGGGTTACTTATCCCATAAGGGATAACGTGAACCATACACGTAAGGAACATTAAGCAAAAGATAAGACCATTAAATGAAAACAAACGTATGGATAAAGAGTTATGTGGGAGTAAAGGTGCGGGGGCGGTGAAGGGGGCATAAGGGAGGAAGAAGGACCATGGAGGGGAGGGATTATTCATTTTGGAGGGATTGATCCACATAATTGGCTCGAGAGGAGATTTTGGGGAGCATTGGGACAAAGTTAGATAACAGTGGTGACAGTGGGATTACAGTGCACACCGGGGCTGAAGGATTTTGGGCTCGGAGGGCTAGGACGCCCATAGATGTCCTAGGGCCAGGCGTACTGGTCTGTAGGGTGGCTGGTTTGGGGTGTCTTAAGGAGAAAGTTGCTGCAGATTGTCTGCCAAGGGAGACAGCATTGTTCAAGCTAAGGGAGACATCATCGAATGAGGTATTTAACCCATATGCAAATTGTTATGTAAATTTAACTTTTTATGCAAATTGTTATGTAAAATGTAATTTTATTTATCAAAATCTGGTAATGAATATGCTAGAGTAAGCAAAATTTTAGTAAATTTAAAAATTTCCTCTCTGTTTTAATTCATGGTAGTTTTAATGAAATCCCTGGCCACTACATCTCGTATCCGAAAGCATTAGTTGTGAAATCAGAGCCTAAAAGCGGCCAAACCTGTTCAAATTCCGTCTTCGTCAACCCAAGAAACAACTCCAAGCCTTAGCCCAGTCACGCCTGCAAACCAAACGAAACACACTATTAATTGAGTGTATAAACAAAGCTATGCTATACAGATATAAATAAAATAAGAAAAAAAAAATACAAGCTGCAAATATTTTGGGTATTTCCTGAAAATGTTCTTCCTTTGTCGTAATTCTGTTGTCAAGATTTCAAACACTTATGTTTTTATGACTATGGAAGAGCGGTTATATCTTATCTAAAGTCTATAAAATCTCAATGTAATCCCAAGAAGATCATGTGTATTCATTGCACAGTACCTTACGCTAGCAGTGGATTTGAAGCATGCTAAACAATTTGTTAATTTTTAAAAGTTTGTTTTTTTTTTCAATAGAGCAATAGAATCCGCTATACGTGTTAGCTTGTTGCAATGGAAAAGATTAATTCATTATCTCTAATCTAAAAACCGATGAAAGGAAATGTAGCGGGTATTAAAGGAAAGTCATGATAAAATATATATATATATATATATATATATATATATATATATATATATATATAATAATTTCAAAACATATATATATTACGAGAGAAATTATTCAAGCTAAGAAGTTAAGGTATCACAAAGTAAGATAAAACACAAGGATGTTCAAACCACACCTAACCGAAATCGTAAAAAAAGGGGAATATAACCCCGCAAGCAACCCTAAAACCGTAAGCAAAACCTTGTCCGCATGCATTCGCTAGTTAGCAATACAAAAGGTCATGGCTCAACAATAAACCCTAAATCGCTTTGTGATTGAAACCGCTTCTTTCCCCTACCGCTCATTCTATAAATAGATTGAAACCGGTGAGTGGAGTGAGTGAGCTCTCGTGGTATCTCGTCCGAACTAATGTCGTAGACCTCAACTGTGCCGCATCACTTCTGAGGCGTAAAAAACAAAAAATATCTAACAAATAATCCAAGACAAGCACCAGCATAGTGCATTCAACACCGAGAGTCAACATCTATTCAATACACCAACAACAAACACGTGAGGCCAAGCACAGATAACAACAAAATATAAATTCTGGCAGTGCCAAGCACCATTTCAAAATCGCCAAGCATCAAACCAAACAAGGAGGGATGAACCCACAGACGCATAGGGTGGTTTCCATTGGCCCTCGCTTCATTAGCAAACTCCTGCAAGCTAAACACCAAACCCACGATAACCAATTAGTTAGCAAACCTGCGGCATCACAAACAGCCAACTCCAATGCATTATCGCCTGTGAATCCAAGCATCTAAACCAAGGAAGTGAGCCCATGGTTGGCTTTGGGGTTTCGGTGTCAAGGCGCCAGCCAAGTGGTTCATGTTGTTAGCGTAAGGAGGATGGCAATCAATCGTGTGTGGTAATCGTGATCCCATAGCCCATCCATCATCGCCCGTGATCCCCATTTATTACGATACAACCTAAATGCAAAGAAAAAACGAGAGTTAGGGTTTAAAGTGATGGCAGATATTTTAATCTCGAAAATAGGAGAGAGAGACACGTGAGCTACATGCGAGCCCATCGCTGTTCACTTTGTCCGTGATGTAATTTCATTACATCTATATTAGAGCGTTAGGTTATTACCACTTATTAGAGGTTTAAGAGGTTTTATTACTACTTGGAATTTGAGCATAAGGATATTTTATTTATGTTCTAGGTAAATCATTTTTTTAATTATATTTTTTTTATATATTTTAATATGTATAATTAAAGTTATTTGAAAGATTTTTCTTTAGTTTAAATAATTACCATAAGTAACTAAAGTTTTTTTAGACATCAATCTTAAAAACCTTAAGATAATAATTGTATTCTAAGAATTTTTAAAAATTAAACCAAAGGTATAAAATAAAGTTTCATTAATAATGATTATACTCTAAGAATTTTAAAAATTAAATCAAAGGTATAAAATAAAGTTTGATAGGTTAATGAATAACCATTAATGTGTAATGAATAACCCGAAACATGGATTTTCTACCCATCCATGAAATTTATAAGGAAGATTTTAAAGAAGGGTGAGGATGTAGAGGCAACCCTCCCATGAGATGATTTGGGGAAGACCTCCAAAATCCTAGACCTAAAATGAGAGGATTATAGATCCTTTGCATAGTCATAGGAAACAATTATAAACTTTGAGACTTGTGGATGATTTTTTTTTCTACGCACAAGGCCTCCACTATTAATAAGTTGGCCAACTAGAACGAAAAAAGTCCATTAGAGGACAAGAAAGACCTACAACTACCATCGGCCAAGGAACTAGATTTTTTTTTTGATGTCAAACACCTTTATCTCTTTAAGTAGGGTCACTTTCTACTCACTCACATTTAACCTATACTAGCAAACGAAATAGATGATAGCTTACAACATGGATAGGAAACCAAAGTAGTATAATATTAATATTTTAGGGATTCATTCAATTTTCGGATGAAAAAATATGACTCTCTTCTAGATGAAATTCAAGACCGAACCATGCTGGGAAGAAGAGGTTCAAATCAAGGACATGCTCGAGAGACTTAAACAATGGTAGAGAGGGTCTCCCAGATTCAATATTGAAGCAAACCAAAGCCCCCCATATCTCTCTAGACTTAGACATGGGTTCACATGGTATCCCTCTTATGACATTTGTTTATACACTATGATATTGGTCTTTGTATGTTTAGATTTTATCATGATCTATTTCCAATATTTAGATTCATAGGGAGCCGGGTTTTCTCATGCCGCATGTTTTTTGATGACTATATATGTCCTTTAACTCCAAACAATTCAACATTATCTATATTATTTCAAATATGTTTTGTTTGAATCTAGAAATGGTGACCATTATATAGTTTTAGTTGTAATCTTTTTATGTTAAGTATTTGAGAGGGTGGCCAAATTTCGCTTAGTTAGCCTCTAATGACTATAATTTTCCTTTTGATGTATGAATGATGTTCTATTTATAAATAAATTGAAATAAAATAAATCATCATATGTCCATCCTTGCGACAATTAGAGGTTAGTGTTTCAATTTTTGTATTTATGTTAGACCTTAATAAATTTTGGATAAGATAGATCAATGTTATTTAAATCCCAAAGGGGTTACCTCAAGTTAAATAATAAAATAAGGCTGAACTTTAACTATTATTTAGTCAAGGTGTCATTGGGACTTAGATTAGGACAAGCAGGAGGGAGGCGGCATATTCTTTAGGAGTGTAAGCATAGGAAGTCGTGAGTGAGGCGCAAAGCTAGCATATCCAGGGTAAATAAAACCAATAGTTGTTTCAGAGGGACAATGAAACAAAGCTTAGATGCTTAAACCTAACCCTAACCGAACCAACTTCGATGTGGAGTAACGTCTTCGCTACGTATTGCAAAGAAAATCCACGCTTCAACCCCGCTTCTAAAGTTTAGTAGCACCAATTTAAAACATCCCCAACCACCCCGCATTAACCTCAGATGCAGAAGGTCAAAGCACACGTATTTACCGTGACTCGAGGAGGTCGAGGTGGGGAAGCGCCGTCATAAGTACCGCCAGCGCCACCACCAACATCACCCGAAATAGCTCTCATACTACGATCGTTATAATATATTAACGAGACTCTAAAGGGGATCCAACCAGCAGGGACTGAAGTGGAACCCCCACCGCCCGGAGCGGGTAATCCAGAAGCATAGAGGGATTCAAGGGGAGGACCCACCGAAGACATTACGAGCGGTAATGATCAAACTTCCTGAGTTTTCCGGAGGTCGCGCTGAACGCTAGTGGAGGCATGGTTGGAAGGAACGACACGTGTGTTTTTCCCTTAAGGGACTATGCGCCCACCTCAAAGGAGAAGATAACATTTTTTCGCTAAGGGACAACGCCTTGAATTGGTGGGGGTAACCTGGAAAGACAATCGTGACCTTACCGACACGGTATCGCGGGAACTTTTCAAGGAAAGGTTCGAGAGGAAATATCTACCAACATACTAAAAGGAACAATGCGTTGGGGCATTTCGGCGCCCAATACAGGGAAACAAAATGGTAGAAGAATAAGAGATCAGTTTTATGAGTCGGTCATATGTGTCGTGATATGGATAGCTTTACCAATCCATAAAGCGTAGCGCCATCTATGGATTGGAACCCCGTGATAAGAGCTTTATGGTGAGGATGTAGCCGCCCTTCAAGAGGTGGTGGTGGTGCGCGCGGCATGGAAGAACATATAATGTGGACCGGGGTGCAGATCATATTTCCGCATCGTCTGGGGTTCGTAGGAAATGCCCCGAGGACTTTTCCTAGGGAGGGGGCTCAAGGACACCACCATATGGTAACGCATTCTCGCTTAAGGACAAAAGAGCGTTGGCAGGGATTTCAATGGCAACGAAAGTGCATCATCTCATTCAACACCAAAAGTGCAGACAGGACCACGACCAAATCAGGGAGCAGTGAGCAGGGGTTCCAGGGAAGGAACTGGCGAATTAGTCACATAAAAGTGCACCGGTTCAATCTCGCATTGCATGTTGAGATGCTAAGGACCCCATTATGAACGGGACTGTCCGAGTTACAATCGTGGTTCATTCCACAGAGAAGGAAAGGCCAATGGGGAGAGCTAGTAGCGGCCACCATATTCACGCAATGTGCTTAATAACCGCCAGTCGACCATCAATCCACCGCGGTGGAGTCGCTGCACGTAAATCATCAATGTTAAGATTTTGTTTGATTCAAGCGATAGATAGTTTTATTTCACCATCTTCATTAGAAAAAGAGTGGGTTGGCAGCCACGGTGCATGTGATGACTTTAAACAAGTCGAGATGGCTTCTGGAGAAAAACAAGCGGTAGGGCCTAGTAGTCGATAATTGCATAGTAGACCCGGTAGTGTACTACCAGTTGAAAGTATACGTCAATCGCCTTTTGGGAGTTGGACCTAATCATTGGAATGGATTTTCATAGTTTCATCGAGAGTTGGTAGATTGTTTCACAAAGTGGGGTACGTGAGGTCAAGGATGAAGGAAGACCAATAGAGATCTGTGGTGTATTAAAGAAAAGTGTCGCCACGCTTTATATCAACTATGAAGGCTGCTTACGCTTGAGATAAGGGCTTCAACTTTTATGTAGTAGAGGTTGTTGAAAGACAGAAGGGACCCCTCATTGGATCAGGATCCGGTATTGTCATAATTTCACGATGTTTTCCCAAATGAGTTACCGGGGTTACCTCCAGAAAGAGAGCTCGATTTTACTATTGAGCTAAAACCCGTGCGTAACTAATATCCAAGACTCAGATCGATGACAATTGGCCGGAACTTTTGAATTGCAACACGCTTGAAAGAGTTACCGGACTTAGCTAATAAGACCCAGTGTCTCACCCCTGGGGAGCAACTGACAATTTTGTAAAGAAGAAGGATGGATCCCTACGACCGTGTATAGACTACGTGGGACTTTGAATCATGCTGGCCAGTTGAAGAACAAAATTCGATGTCAGCGAATTGATGATCTCTTTGATCAGATGAAAGGAGCATGTATTCCCTTAAATATCGATTTGTGATCAGGTATCATTAGTTAAGGATTACAGGAAGGTGACATCCCAAAGACCGCTTCTAACCAGGTTTGGACATTAATGGAAATTTGTAGTGGTGCTTTTTGGATTGACCAATGCATAAATAGTATTCATGAGCCTCATATGAACGGCGTATTCCGGAAGTACTTGACCGTTTTGTACAAGTCTTTTTAGACTACATCCATCTATTCCAAGAATGAAAGAGAACATGAGGAACACTTCTATGTAATAGTGTTGTCCGGCCTAGAGAACAAATTGTATGGGAAATCATCTATGTTCCTCTTCCAAAGAGATCCACTATTTAGGTCATATCATTTCCGGCTAAGGAATCTCAAAGGGACCTACAAAAGGTAAAGGCTATTATGGAGTGGCCTGTACAAAAATGCACACATGAGGTGAGAAGCTTCATGGGGCTAATGGGTTATTACCGGAGATTTGTAGAAGGATTCTCAAAATAGCTTAAACCCATCACCACTTTGCAAATGCAAGGGGGTCAGGTATGAATGGACATGGAGGAGCAGATAGGGCGCTCATTGCTTAAGAGGTTGAATTTCGCTAACTAGTGCTAATTCTAAGGCGCCGATATGGAAAAGATTTCACAACAAGACCAATGCCCTCAAGCAAGGGTTGGGGGGCCGCTAATGTAGGATGGAGGAGTGATAGCTGGCGCGCCAAGAAAGTTGAAGAAGCACGAGAGTCATAATGCGAATCATGATTTAGAGCTATACCGACGATAGCTCTAAACTTTGAGGCACTACCTTGTTGGGCGAAACTTTTGAACTCAAAACAGACCATCAAAGTTTAAAGTTCCATCCTTCACTCAAAGCAGATCCGAATGCCGCAAAGACGATGGAGCCGATGATGAGTGAGTAACCGATTTGGTATATCGCACATCAAGGGAAAGGAAATGTAGTCGCATTACGCCTTGAGTAGGAGACGATGAATCTTCTCCTTGGTACCCTAAGTCAATCCGAGGGAACGTAGGTTGAAACAACTCCAAGGAGATGCTTGGTATTTAAAGGTTACTTCAAACCTCCAGAGTGGAGGCAATTAAATCCAAAGTACAAAGGATATAGTCTGGAAACAAATGGATTGTTAATATATCGAGGAAGGATGTACATTCCCCGAGATTGGGGATATTCAAGCATCACACCGGAAGGAAGCCCATGGGTCACTTTATTGTGCGCATCCCGGATTGAAGAAGATGTATGCAGATATAAAGAAGCTCTCTTTGCAGGCATGAAACATGATGTAGTCGATTTCGTCGCCAAATGCCCATAGGAGTGTCACAGGAAAGCCGACCACCATCACCCACAGGCCTCCTACAAACTGGCTACGATGTCTTTATGTCCAAGTGGGAAGTCATTCTATGGATTTTGTTGTGGGGTTACCACTCACATCCCATAGACACAATGCTTACTCGCGATAGGATAATTTAAACCAAGAGTGCTCATTTTATTCCAAGAGACACTCACGATGTCACTAATGTGGCAATA
The DNA here is from genome assembly GCA_010110895.2 of Picea sitchensis. Classification (NCBI taxonomy): domain Eukaryota; kingdom Viridiplantae; phylum Streptophyta; class Pinopsida; order Pinales; family Pinaceae; genus Picea; species Picea sitchensis. Next base: position 16,467 of record SNQJ01S0068906.1, read on the forward strand.
TGTGTTTGTAAATGAGGTTATCCGCTTGCATGGGATACCTAAGAAGATCATTCTGCATGTGGACTCGCATTCACTTCTAGATTTTGGACAAGTTTACAAATTGGGACCTGAACTTAAGAAAGCTTATCATCCGGAAACGATGGACAGACTGAGAGGGTAACCCAAGCCGCTGGAAGACATGCTTAGGTATGTGATGGATAATCATACCTGGAGAAGTACCTACCTTGGTAGAGTTTGCTTACAAAAAAAGTTTATCAAAGTTCATTGGGATGCCTTCTACTAAGCTTTGTACCGGTACATGCAACACCTTGAGTTGGGATAATTCAGGAAGACCAATAACGTCAGTTGGGCCATAATTGATTCAGAAATGGAGGAACAAGTGATTCGTATCAGGCAGAGACTAAAGGTTTAATAGGATAGACAGTAAAGCTACGAAGATGTACTAATGTGACTCCAATCGGCTATGAAGTGGGAGACTCAAGTTTTCGTCAGACGTCTAATAAGAGTACCATAATGGTTTGGGAAGGGGACAAAGTTGTCACCTCGGGTTTATAGGACCATTCAGATCCAAGAGAAAAATTGGACCCGCTGTCTATCGTCTCGTACCGCCAATTCCACTTGGTAATAAACCCATAAATGTATTTCATGACCGGCTTTACGTGATTTTGTTGTTGATGAATCACATAACCAAATTGGAAGGAATTGCGTGTGTTCTGACGTGGGAACCTCAATGGTAGAACCGTTAATGCGATATTGGACCTGTAGGGTACGACAACTAGTGAATCGTCTGGTAGACCAAGTTGAGTTCCATTGGGACAAGTATAGTCCATGATCCGCTACTTGGGAAGATGCCGAGACACCCGCTTAGATTATCCCTCACTATTTTGACCAATTCGAGAAACATGTTCTCCTTGAAGGTGGGTGTACAACACCACCTTTGACTCTAGATCAGACTCACCCTAGGACCATATAATTTCATTTTCTAAACATGAAAACTATTAAGTGATACCTGTGAACTTTAAATTTTGAACTTTATGAATGTTTAAACAAGCTATCTGACGACATATGATGATCTCACATACATGTAAAATTTTATGAATGTTTAAACGTCATTTGAATGATGTACGCCATTCCGTCATGGATGAAAAATTTACAATCACAACGCCAACATTTACTAGCTGTATATATCGCCATTATCAGAAAAATGCGAACTGGAATTAAATCATTTAAACGTTGTTAGGATGATGTTGGATAACATGCAATCCAATTGAGTAAATGATAATCTTGGGGAATGAGTGTTGAAATCTGACTCATGATATTGAGAGACATATTTCTAATTGGAAACCTTTTGATGTTAATTTATCTAAGACATGGATACCAAAGTGAAATGGATCTCATAAGGGATGCATTACATGATGATAAATGCATAGAAATAAAAGGAGTTTGTGTTACGCACTAATCAAGTAGTGTTATGGCTATGGTAGCCATAAATGATGAAAGTTGATATCAGAACCACTAACCGAGGAGAATTATGGTATGAATATTGTTTATGGAAATTATATTGATTTGATGCATTTCTATGATATGTGGATCAATGCAGATACTGTGTAACCACACTACCCAAAAACCAATAAACGACACAAAACCTCCAAAGAACACGTGTCACTCAGAATTCCACCAGAGAGGCTGACCCTGGTTCTGTTAGGTGGGGTGGAGGCTTTTCCCACCAGGTATCCTCCATTGTAGGGTGGGCCATCAGAGGGGTGGACCCTAGACCCGATTAGGAGAGGTGGAGGCATTCCCAGGACTCCTCCTCCTGAACCTTGAAACTGGAGGACGGTATTGGTTCACGCCTCCTGTGTCATGTGGGGATGAGGACTCACACCACAAGTAGGGAAGCTTGGTCGAGATAGTGACACTCCACTTACTGCTCCCATTTGGAGTTAGGTCAAGATAGATGACGCTCCAAGATAGTCTTGCAGAAGGAGTAATGGATAGTAATGGAGTTGGAAGCAGGTTAGGGAGGAAGGATGAGAGAATAGTTGAGACTATATAGGATCCGCCCGTGGAGGAGTTGATGAAGAAAATGTGTATATATGAATATTCACTATTATGTAACTAAACCACAATTGTTTAAAATGAAATCTTTGAACCAAATAATTGTAATTCAAGAAATTCCCACACAATTAATTGATAGTTGTCTTTCATAAAAGACTAGTCTCGCTGACAGGATTGGATTTACGTTTATAAATACTAAAGGATGACAAGATGATTATTATTACATGTATGAGAATTGTATGTAATAGCTACACATACATTTCTTGTACACATATACACTAGTATATATGAGTTTCCTTGTTCTTTGTACCATAAGATACCTTAACTTCGTGATCTAAGTTTCCATGGTGGGTGTATGTAATGACCTTTTACTTATTAATATGAATAATTTCATAATAACTTAAAAATTAGCTAAATTATAATTAATTATTATATATAACCATAATTAATTATATGTTATTAATTAATTATTTTGATTATGATTAGTCAAGTATGATTAACTCTTTAATTAAGGGTTACTGAATGATTAATTATTAAGTGAGTCACTAATTGATTAAGTATTAAATTAATGGTTAGTGATTAATTGATTATTAATTAAAGTAATTGGATTAATTATGTATTAAAAAATGGGGAAAAATAAATATAGTTAATAGTCATTTATCCCATAAGGGATAACGAACCCATAATGTAAGTGAACATTAAGTAAAAGATACACCATTAAATAGAAATAAAATGCTGATAAGGGTGTTTTGTGGGAGGAACGACGTAGGGTGGTGAAGGGGAGGCATAAGGGAGAGGATTATTCATTGGAGGGATTGATTCATGCATTGGACAGGAGAGGAGATTTTGGGAGCATTGGGACAGAATTAGTTAACAGTGGGATTTACAAAGGCACCGGGTTGAGGGTTTGGGCTCGAAGGGCTAGGATGTCCATAGATGTCCCAGGGCCAAAGCGCATCGGCTCAGAGGGGTGGCTCGGCTCTTTGGGTGTCTTAAGGATACCATGGATTGTCTGGCCAAGGGAGACAACATTGGTTCAAGTGAAGGGAGACAACATCAGAAAGAGGTATTTAACCTATTATGCAAATTTTTTACAAATTTAACTTTGTTATGAAATTGTTATGTAAAATGTAATTTTATTTATCAAAATCTGGGAGTGAATATGCTAGAGTAGGCGAATTTTTAGTAAATTTAAAAATTTCCGCTCTGTTTTAATTCATGGTAGTTTTAATGAAATCCCGGTCACTACAGTGATGGGTTGTTTACAAAAAATAATGATTATATAAAGGCCACAAGGTAAAACATCCCTATGTGAATTATCAAAAACAGTTTGCAAAAAATATGGGAACAATCTCCCAAATCTCTATTTCTAACTAAGACTAACAACCTAAACCAAAACTATGTAACAAGAAGCATGTTCTAAACTGCCACAACAGGTCCAATTCCCATTGAAATTCATGTGTACCTGTAGATGGACAAGAATAAACAATTTTTAGATAGTGTTCAGTTGTGAAATCAACAAAAATCCAACTTTTATGAATAGCTATAGAATCTCACGATTCTGTAGCTGGTCATATTTACAAACCAAATCACTTTAAATTAATCCAAATGGTAACATAAATGTATACGCTGAATCAAACAACTCTTAATTACTAATTAAAAACAAATACAATCATTCACACTAAAACTAACCAAATCTTTTATGCCAATTCAAAACTAACATAATCGTATTGAATTAATCGAATGGTAACAGGAATGTATGTGATCTATCAAACAATTCTTTTGTTACTAATTCAAAATGAATACAATCGTTTATGCTAATTCAAGGAAAGCAAAATTGTGTTAAATTGGTTCAATCCAAACATAATTGTATTCGATTGAGCAATCAAATCTTTTTGCAACACAATCGTTTATGCTAATTCAAAACGAAATCATTCTTGCAAATTCAAAATAGATAGAATCGTTGTAAAAACATTGTTGAAGAAACATACCTTGGCTGTAGAGATACAATTCGGTCAGGATAACTTTGAATTAACAAAGGTAGTAGCTGCCTCAACATTTCTGAACACGATAGAACCTGTGGTCTTTTGCTTCTTATCATAAGCTTGCAGCCTATCATTTTCCTTAGACAACACAGTCACTCGGTCCTCCAAGGACTTAATTTTGGATTGCAATAGAGGAACATCTGTGTATTATCGTTTGAGCTAAGAGTTGAAGTGAGTGCACTGTGGTTGATCGGGCCGAGTCACTACGGGTGAAGGCTCTTTTAAATTACCAGGGGTTCCACTGTCAAACTTGATTTTGGGGAAGTTAGGGTCATCCTTGAGGCACAGTGGGAGGTTGGATACGTAGTCATAGGGTTCAACAAAACAGAATCCGTGTGAGTATGGGTATTCCTCGGCCAAAAAGCATTCAATCTCAGAGTCCAAATCTTCGCTCAAAACAATAGGCTTCTGGTCTGTGTTTTGTTTGGGCTTATTCCGAGCACACCTAGATACCCATCATGCAACCTTATTTCCTTTGCTGTTGACATCTGTATTACCCTTGCCCTTTTTCCTTACAGGCCTCTTAACTGTCTTAGCATTTTCTTTCGAACATGGGTCGGGCATGGTGTTGGGTAGGTCAGCGTTGGGGTAGGTCAAGGGTTCGACAACAGGTAAGAGGGTAGGAGGTGGCACGGTAGGCCCAACCAGGGTTTTGGTGATCACAATATTGTCCATTGGGTGACATTCAGGAGTGGAAAAGCCATTCTTGAACAGGAACACTTTCCAACAGTCGCCACTCAGCCTCAAATGATGGACAATACCAATTTTGATCAAACAGTGATGGAAGAGGCTGGAGTCAGCCTTCTCCTACTTAAATCGTTTAGCCATTTTATACAGACTGCATAGGAGGTAGTGAGGCATATTCAAAAGGAAATCCATGAAATTCATAAGAAACTGGAGATGGTAAAGGAACACTAAACCATAACGACCTTTGCAAGTCACAAATTGCTTAACAATGGCCAATAAATCATGCCACCTAGACTTAAGGGCAGTGACTAGCATACCTCTATCACAACTGACAATTTTCCTCGATGTAAACAAGAGCGGCCACGGCACTTCATCCACCTTCAAATTCTTAAACCACCTCTGCCCTTTAGCTAGTAAACCCATGGCTGAAGTGAGGAATTCTTCGTTCAGTTCAAGTTGAATGTCTCCAACTTTGGCCCTACATCCATCGAACGTGAGGGAAAACTGTTGAGCGACCACAAGGTTGAAACCCTCAAATTTTTGGATGAACATTAACCAGCCATTATTCTCCAAGTCCTCGTGAGCATTTTCAAATAAAAGAAGCGTTTGGACGCCATTAGGTTCTATGCGCACTATAGGGGCCATAGGAGAGAGCACACAGTCGGGGTAAATGGTGAGGGGGATGGACAAGGTAGACATAGGACCAAATGCTCATAGGTTTCCCCAAACAAATAGAGGTAGCCCGAGATACAAGGTAGACATTAATGCCTATACGTGTGTGGGTGGTGGAATGAAATGAAACCATGCAAAACACTCATATTGATATGTACAATCGATGACGCTTTGGTGATTCAAATCATTATTGGTGTGTGTCATAAAACAATGTAAACGACATGCCAAACAAATGACCATTGAAAACCATGACAAGTCGATCCAACTATTTGATCATAGAATAGCATTTATAATAATTTAAAACAAAACAACATTTCAAATATAGCACCAAGGATTTGATCATAAAATTTATGCATTCTATGAAACCATTGTCCCAAGGATTTAATCAAAGACACCAAAAATCATTGCATCATGAATTTATAAATTGAAACCATGCCAAACAAAAATATAATGTGAATAAAGGTTTGGTGTTTTGACACATGTATGACCATTAAAGGTGAAATGACCACACGAACAAGGGTATTCATAACAATCGAAGGATGAATTTAATGCGATCGACATGACTTCCAACTCAAGGTTTTCACGCTTGCAGTCGTGAAAATGAAAATGAAAGTCAGGTGTGCTAATAGTGCAAGAGAATAGTGTCGTTTTGTTTTCAAGAATTACGACAAGTACTTAGGGTTCAAAACCCTTGTGTAGGCATCTTATAAGGAAAAGATAAAAATGCAAAATGGCTGCCAACACAACCGAATTTCCATTTGGTCCCCATGTTTCAATTTACCGTAGGCCTGGGAATCCTCTTGTAGTCCATCCATGACTTGATGATGAGACTCATTTTCCTCTCTTCATATATATTATTTCCATATCCTGAGGAGGTTCCCATGTTTTATGTTTCTTAATGGTCTCCTATGCATTTTTTTTTTTTGCATAATTCACCTTTCCAATACATTGTTTTTTGTCTACATCTCGCTTACCACTATTATAATATCCTTTGACCATTTTCCTCTTGCATTATTTGGCCTCCATTTTTCATCCACATACCCATGGAGAGAACAATTGCTAAAAGTGGATCTCACTTACTAGTACCATTTTCATTGATTTTTCTTAGGTAAGTTCCATGTGCTTGGAACATAGGAGCATGTTGTTAAGCCATTCATTCTCTCCAGATGATTATATTCTTATATTTATTTCATACTCATAAAAGGAAACGAAAAACGCACTTTAGAGTGCACTTTTACCTCTTTTTTGGATACATTAAAAGACACAAAAAATACACCATGATGAGTACACTTTTATCTCTTTTTCATAATCATAAAAAGACATGAAAAATACACCATCATGAGTGTATTTTTAACTCTTTTTTTGGCTCATTAAAATTGAACGATAAAGACACTACAAAGCATACTTTTATCTCTCTATCATTCTCATTAAACCATGAAGGACATAAAAAAAATTGAAGTTGTCAATACTTTCCCTTATATCATAGCTGTAATAGCTTGTAAAAAGGTCGTTCATCCTCTTTTTGATTTAACGATCTTCCAGGATCACTTCCCGGGTCAACCGGGGGGGTATCAAGGCATTCTGGGCTTGTTTCCCTGTCTTAAAAAGCTTCAAACAACTTGTTTTTTGCAATTTATAGCCATTTAAAAGGACTTGGATATATCTTTTAAGCTCACGTTTCACCGTTTTTTTTCACTCTTTCACTTGAGGCATCCATTGGTTAATTGTACAGGACACAGGGTTACCCTAGGGACCCATTCCGGGCCATTTTACAATGGTTTAAGGGAGTGAACAAATCGTTGTTCATTTTTTTTAGTTCACTGTCCAAAATCTCAACGAGCTTATTTTCATCCTACTGTCCATAATTTTCACCTCGAGGCCATTTTGGCCATCTAGGAAGTTGAGGGAGGACAACACCCAGGGTGAGTGGTCCTAAGAAAGACTTCTTGTAAGTCTTTAAACTCTCCTTTTTCCTCTTTATTACCACCTCAAGCGAAGGACCGCCTGTGGTGTAGGTAGCCTCTGCCTCGTGTCGAGCTATCAAAAGGAATGTAACCGTCTTCACAATAGGATAGGTCAGATCTGTCCCAAGGGAAAAAAAAATCTTATAACAACCACATGCACAACGAACGACATGGTTACTATATTCCATGTATGAAACAAAAAACATATCACCCATTGTGCAGTGTGTGACCAACAACAACATGGCGGAAATCGGGGATTTGCAGGCCTATTTTCCCCAAATTTCCACAAAAAATTGAAACATTATGACAATGAAATAGAATGTATAGTTCTCAGATCTTACCTGGTTCATATCGATCACAAATCGGTTGAATAGATCTCCCACAATGATCTCTTGAAACCTTCACTTGGAAGAGGGTTTTCTCCACAAACACTCTAATCACCTCTCTTTGCAAATGAAAAATGATTTTTTTACCATGGTAAGTTTATTTTTATAACTTTCTGGGTGATAAAAAATCCTTTTTCACACTGAGACCAAGTAAGTGGCTTCAACTTATTTTTCCTTCAAGTCAACTTATTGTCATTTTAATGCCATTTTCTTGATTAAAATTAACCCTGGCATCTAGTTTACATGTTTTGATAGGATAATAGGGGAAAGCTTTTATGAAAATGGTGACTTCCACCATGATTGAGGTATGTATGCTTGAAATGGAATATAGGGATAGATTTTTCCCTACATCCACAATTTGCATTATTAATTGTCCAATTGTCATCGCATTGCCTTAGGTTAGATCTCTTCAAGTTGTGAAATTAGCCACTCCATTTTTTGCATGTCGTAACTTGTTTGATAGTTCCTACCCTCCATGGTTTCCCTTGTTAGCAACCAAATTTTCATTTGGTCCCCATGTTTCAATTTACCGTAAGCCTGGGAATCCTCTTGTAGTCCCTCCATGACTTGACGATGAGACTCATTTTCCTCTCTTCATATATATTATGGCCATATCCTGAGGAGGTTCCCATGTTTTATGTTTCTTAATGGTCTCCTATGCATTTTTTGTTGCATAATTCACCTTTCCAATACATTGTTGTTTGTCTACATCTCACTTACCACTATTACAATATCCTTTGAGCATATTCCTCTTGCATTATTTGGCCTCCATTTTTCATCCACATACCCATGGAGAGAACAACTGCTAAGAGTGGATCTCACTTACTAGTACCATTTTCATTCATTTTTCTTAGGAAAGTTCCATGTGCTTGGAACATAGGAGAATGTTGCTAAGCCATTCATTCTCTCCAGATGATTATATTTTTATATTTGTTTCATACTCGTAAAAGGAAACGAAAAAAATACTTTCAAGTGCACTTTTACCTCTTTTTTGGATGCATTAAAAGACACAAAAAATACACCATGATGAGTACACTTTTATCTCTTTTTCAGAATCATGAAAAGACATGAAAAATACACCATCACGAGTATATTTTTAACTCTTTTTTTGGCTCATTAAAATTGAACGATAAAGACACTACAAAGCATACTTTTATCTCTCTATCATGCTCATTAAACCATGAAGGACGTAAAAAAAATTGAAGTTGTCAATACTTTCCCTTATATCATAGCTGTAATAGCTTGTAAAAAGGTCGTTCATCCCCTTTTTGATTTAATGATCTTCTAGGATCACTTCCCGGGTCACCCCGGGGGGTATCAAGCCATTCTGGGCTTCTTTCCCTGTCTTAAAAAGCTTCAAACAACTTGTTGTTTGCAATTTATAGTCATTTAAAAGGACTTGGATATATCTTTTAAGCTCACATTTCACCATTGTTTTTAACTCTTTCACTTGAGGCATCCATTGGTTAATTGTACAGAACACAGGTTTACCCTAGGGACCCATTTTGGGCCATTTTACAATGGCTTAAGGGAGTGAACAAATCATTGTTAATTTTTTTTAGTTCACTGTCCAAAAACTCAACGAGCTTATTTTCATCCTACTGTCCCTAATTTTCACCCCCAAGCCATTTTGGCTATCCAGGATGTTGAGGGAGGACAACACCCAGGGTGGGTGGTCCTGAGAAAGACTTCTTGTAAGTCTTTAACCTCTCCTTTTTCCTCTTCATTACTACCTCAAGCGAAGGACCCCTTGCGGTGCAAGTAGCCTCTGCCTCGTGCCGACCTATCAAAAGGAATGTAACCATCTTCACAGCAGGATAGGTCAGATCTGTCCCAAGGTAAAAAAAGTTTTTATAAGAGCCACATGCACAACGAACGACGTGGTTACTATATTCCATGTATGCAACCAATGACATAGCACCCATTGTGCAGCATATGACCAACAACAACATGGAAGAAATGGGGGATATGCAGGCCTATTTTCCCCAAATTTCCACAAAAAATTGAAACATTATGACAATGAAATAGAATGTATGGTTCTTAGATCTTACCTGGTTCATATAGATCACAAATTGGTTGAATAGATCTCCCACAATGATCTCTTGAAACCTTCACTTGGAAGAGGGTTTTCTCCACAAACACTCTAATCACCTCTCTTTGCAAATGAAAAATGATTTTTTTACCATGGTAAGTTTATTTTTATAACTTTCTGGGTGATAAAAAATCCTTTTTCACACTGAGACCAAGTAAGTGGCTTCAACTTATTTTTCCTTCAAGTCAACTTATTGTCATTTTAATGCCATTTTCTTGATTAAAATTAACCCTGCCATCTAGTTTACATGTTTTGATAGGATAATAGGGGAAAGATTTTATGGAAATGGTGACTTCCACCATGATTGAGGTATGTGTGCTTGAACTGGAATATAGGGATAGATTTTTCCCTGCATCCACAATTTGCATTATTAATTGTCCAATTGTCATCGCATTGCCTTAGGTTAGATCCCTTCAAGTTGTGAAATTAGCCACTCCATTTTTTGCATGTTGTAACTTGTTTGATAGTTCCTACCCTCCATGTGTTATAACCCTAAAATGCACCATACAGGTTTACCTGGCATCAGGCCAACTCATGACTCTTCCTAGCCAAAGCCATGCTGAGTAATTCCTCAAAATTCACTTGAAAACAAGCAACCCGCGCCCTAACTTCTTACTGGGCGCGGGTATCCGCTTGCTGTCTTCTGACTGCACGCGGGTATCCGCCGGCTAGCCCAAAACAAATTTCGTACCACTTGAAAACAAGCAACCCGCTTCTACCTTTATCATCAAGGCCGTATCCGCCATTGCCTTTCTCGACGGCATACGGTATCCATGGAAGAATGCAAAATATCATTGTGTACCTAACAATGCAAAATCGTGAGTTTCCACAGATCAAGCTAATTTAAACTCTCCGCTATGCATGGCCGAGAGTTCAACTAAAACCCTAGCTCTTCCTAACCTATGTGCTGATGTAGGTACCAGTCAAAGGAGGAAAAAGGATAGTGAAGAAATCCCCGCCAAATTGCCAGTTTCGCCTTCATTCAATTTCAACTTTGCCTTTAAGCTTTCGAGAAATACTTGCAGCATAGCTTGAGGATGAAGAAGAGGAAGAGCCTGATCGATATAGCGGAACTTGACCGCCTTAAAGCATCAGAAGTTGATTTTATTGTTATAATGAAAGATACTTTCTTTCCGGCTCCAAAACATACATGAATCTTCATCTTCTATGTTATTCGATTTATGTTTTATTTCTAACCATCTAGTAGATCAGTAGGCATGCATGTACGTTTTTGTCTTGTTCACAGGGAAGCTTTGTGGAAGGAGTAGAAGCGGCAAAAGGACAAGAAATTAAACGGAGGATCTACTTCAATAATCATTAAAAAGGTGAGTCGATCCTTCCATTGTTTGCTCGAAAATGGGTTGAGATTTTGGGTAGAAGGATAAAGATTAAATCGAAGGGTCATGATCCGGCATGTAGCTTAGAACCCTAGCTTTACATTGGGGTCCAGAGGGTAAAATACCCAACAACACTCGGCGATCGACTTTCTACCTTAGGGTTTCTTGGTTTGGTGAAAGAATTTTGGTAGTTTAGAGAATTAAATTCCAGTTTCTTTGTTGTTTTTGTTTTCGTTATCGAAATAGCGCGAGAGCCCGGTGATCAATACCGCCTCGACCGACGCTTCTAAGATTTTTCTTTCCTCGGACACGTCGCAGGTACCCATACCAAGCAGGTTCTCGCCATGCGGTGACCAAGGCTTTAATCGTTTGCTACATACAAGACGGATACCTTTTCCAGAGTGGTTCTTTGATGCAGCTAATCGTATGCGTAAGAAATTTCTTCCCTTCGGCCGGTTTATCTTCGTGGGGATTTCATCCTATCTCGAATCTTGTAGTTTAATTAACTGCGTTTCACCGCCTTATATGTTTTTCCATTATATTTCTTTTGCAAAATTTTGTTTTTCATAAAGTAATAAAGATCCTTGTAGATTCGCCGTGGACTCGCTGTCAGCATCAAGTCTTTTTTCGTGACTAGATTGATCGCAGGTGTTTTCTTTGTTTTTAAACATACCTGGCTACTGCGCTTAGGTTTAGCATCGCTTGATACTCAAGGGCTCGCTGTTTAGAACGTACGGGATACCTTAATGCTCATTGGTGATTAGCCAAGGGGTCTCAAGTAGGGTAGTTTTTATATTCGGTGGGGCAGTCATCCTCCTCGTGGTGAAAAGAACTCCTCAGAGGGTTTAGAGTTCGATCGTATTAGGGACATCCTCCCGTTAGCTCAGGTTGTGAGCCGAATCCTTTGTTTTTGCATAAAAAACAAAAGCGAAAAAGATGTATTTCATAGTTTAGGTCACTAGCTTGGATAGAAGTTTTTATTGTATAAGTTTTTCAGGTCAGTTAGAAACATAAGTAGCTCAAAAAATCCGAAAGGAAATTCTCGTAGAGATTGTCACGCTGAAAAATCTTGTCACATTTGAAAAGAAAAAGACTCTTTTGAAAAGTTATTGTTTTGCATGTTGTGGTGTTTGTTTTCAGCATTTATGTGCATTTTTACTTTGAGTCAGTTGTATACAATCTAATGGCTTTTCACTCACTATGCCTTGAGATTTAAAAAGCCCAATTAAAAGCAACGCTTAATAAAATTGAATAGACTTTTCTGTTCGTAGGGTGCAATACATTAGCTTAGGATAGGGCATTGGAATAGGTCGGAGAGTAAATTCTCCAAGGCCACCTAAAACAACATTGGAGTCTGTCATAGGGAATGTAGAAATCCAAGCATTTGAACTATTCAGACTCCCCTCAACATTGTGGCTAAACACTTAGTCGCTGGTGAAGGAAAGCGGCAAACAGAGATAACCCTTCCAAAGTCGGACTAAACGTAGCGGGAACACATATTGAGGATTCATATGATTCCGCCGCAGCATTTGCCACGGAGCTTTCGCGGGTCTCAATCGGTTTCGGGATCCTTTACCGCCTTCAACACTTGCTCGATACTCCTTGCGTGTTTCGGCTCATACTCCGCCATTGCGGTGGTCTTCTGACCGGTCAATCGGTATCACCGAGGTTGTTCACGCAGTCGGCAAACCTAATTGCCTATCTTTCCTAGGAACATACGTGACGCGGGGTATACCGGTAAGGCCTATGGCGGACTTCGGACCAACACTTGCAGAGTAGACCCGGAGGGTGTTTATTCAGAGTTGCAGGTACCACCAGGTGGCGGTACTTCAGTGTTGGTTGTGGTAACGTTTTCCTACTAATAGCGTTGCTTGACGATCTCATAGGACTTTTCTTTTAAAAGTGTTACCGCTTTTGATTCGTAGATCGCTCTTTTAGCGCAGTCGAATTCCTTCTCACACCAGCGGAGGATTCGTGAGTTCACGGCCTCAAGGCTTCCGGCCCGCCACGGCGGATATCGGATACCCGCCACCTCTGAGGCGGAAGATTGACCATCCGGGGTCTTTTTAGGCTAAATCAGCGTCGCGATCCGGGTTCAACCCCCTGGTGAAGATTCACCACTTTTGCATTGGTTAAAACTCCGTTCATTGATTTTGGGCCAGAAATCGTTATTCCAGTTGAAACTTCTTTACTTAACGATATCACTGACCTACTTTGCGAACGACGTTTAACCGGACTTCTCCATTCGCCATCGGTTTCATGAGAAGCTCTCCTAACATATCAGTCTGCGCAGCCGATCATCATGGCTACGGCCGCGAATCGTCAAAAGTAGCGGACTGACTTTCATCTATCGGCGCTACAAACTCCCTTTTACATCTGAAGGCGCATACCGCTTACACGGATGTTTGGTATTCGTGTACTGCTCTCGACTCAATTTCATCCATTTCATTAATTTTGGTCCGGGGCGTGAAGCTCAATGTGTTTCTCTCGCATACAATCAGTAATTCATGCCTCTTTCACGTATTTACGCCGCAGGCGCCCTTCCGGCCCCTTCGCCGACGGTAACCGCGACGCGATCACGGCAACCCGCATAATAATAAGTTTATTTGGATTTGAGTCATAGCGATAACTCCGCGAAATCATGCCGCAGAGGGTCCATTACCGCTCGCTTGAACTACGCATTGGTCACAACATTATCATTAATCGAGTGCTTCCCATCAAGTACCGCGGCTTTGGATAATAACCGCATGTGGTGTTCACCGTTGGCTAGGTATTTATCGACCTTGAAATCAGGATTAAGGATCCAATCTCGCTATCGAATGCCGCTCGGGGCAATGCTAATCAATGGACTTTGGGAAGGATTACCATGCCTCTCCCAACAGGTCTGGCATGGGGAAATCCTTCTCAAGTCCACAAAACACAATGAATACCCAGAATCCGATGTCCTTCATTTGCGGGGACATCGCGAACGATGTCCCTCATAAATGCAAAACCCTTTCGCTCGTCAAGGCCAAGGTTTCTATCCCAACCTTGGCCAACAACTCAACTCTTCCCAACTCAAATAAACCCTTGCAGATCTTTCTATCCTCAAGGCTACCAGCCAGTTTAACTCTTTTCATAACTTTACACTTGGCCGATTTAACATCATTGTTAAATGATCCCATCCGTTTCACTTTATCCCGGCAATTTCCTATACGACAGTTGATTTCCATCCTAAAGTTCAAGCAACTCCAACGGCGATCCGGGGATCACTTTAACCACTTCTTTTCACTTCTATGGTGCTCATAACTCATTGAAAGATGACTCAGATGCTATGCATTGTTTCTAACGACTTCTGACGCAGAGTGCCGGTATATAGCAGAACTGATCGCTCACGATATTCCTTTTTTTGTGAACTGGCTATGGCTTTCCTAACCATTTCCGCTATTCGTGAGATACTTCATCGCAATCAATTGCTAGCCAATTTCTCTCGGAATGACGCCCAAAGACCATATCTCGATCATATTCGAGTGTATACTAAAGAAAGTCTTATCAAAGTACCCATCCTCTGTGATTCCTGCTGAGTGGTTCCTTAAGTCTTGGGGTTCCGTATATCCAAAGACGCCGAATTCAGGGGTTTTCTCTGAGGAAGCCATCATGAGAGCTCAACTTTGATGCCATTCTATTCTCGCCTGGTTCATTAGCAGGCCAACATCCTTCCTGGATACCCACCATCATCACCTCGGATAAACCAGAGATGAGGGCTTTTAATTCACATGCCATGGTATTGTTGGTTCAACACAGTTTTGTTCACCGAGCAATCGGACAAAACAATGTTGGAAGTTATCGACAACACTCACGGCCACCAACTCCTTTTGGCTGCCCTCCTACCAGACGTCGGGTACACTCAGATAGATCTACAACTCCAAGGCCAAATTCACCGGGAGGGGTAAGAAAACAACGAAGAAGAGTAAGGGATAAAAACCAATGATAAGTATCAGCGAAGGGCCATTAAAAGAGAAGATATCCGTAATCTTTGTGAAGATCACCTTAACTCATTTATGCCTCGGACTTCAGAGGCTCAAAAGTTTGTCACACAAAAACAAACTGTTGTGTTAACCAATCCATTACAACATGGACAAAATCTAACCCAAACCTCTACAAGCACAGAAGGAGGAAACCAACAAAATTTCCCTCCTCCAAACAATCCCCCATCCACGAACGTATATATGGTAAAAAGTGACGCTTTCATAATGACTAGAGCTCATGACTATAGTAAACCAAACACTTATGAGAAGGGTAAAGAAACTGAGATCCCATATCTTCCTTTACAGATTGAGAAGACGTTGGGGAAAACAATGACTCGCATTCCCAAGGTGCGTTTAAACGTGCTTCACATAATCCAAACGGGCCTTAACTACTCTGTGGAAGATTGTCACAAACCCTTGGAAGTATGTCCGCTTGGAAGTCTCCAAAGCTGTCTCCCGCCGTAGAAAGTTTTCCATGGATCGCCATGGCTCTACTCGAGACTGTAACCGTGAAATCCATCATGCTAGATAATTAATCGACTTGAAACCTCGCTTGCTTCATAACGTGACGGGCCGTCTCTAAATCATCAAAAATTTAAAATACGAGTACTAAAAGACAAGATGAGGAAGTTTGTACTTATTTGGTCCAAGTAGAAGTCTGTTCCATCCACCGTAGCTCCCAGAATCACAATCTATAGCAAAGGGGTGTTTTTAGCTCCAGAGACACTTTTCAAATCAGCAATAGTGAGAATGAGTCATTAACCTTCCTCTTATTTATAGAGTTTTGGCCTTTTTTTGTCACTTTTTAGGCCTTATCGGGGCTTTTAACCGAAAAATCATTTTGGAGGTTCCGAGTAATGAATGGAATTCGATCAGTATTCGATCTTTCTTTAAGTTTCAAAAATAAAAATAAAAAAGATACACATAATAGCGTCCATAAAAAATTTCAAAAAAAAAAAAATCAACCTCGAGCATATAGGGTAGGATTTTATCCCACCTGTTGCATCTCGTTTCCTTTTGTTTTTTTCAAAAATAGGATCGAATTCCCACCCTGCCAGATGCGGAACTATCATTTCTGCTCTAGTAGCATTGCAACTTGGTGGTAGAGCTACTCAAACATGGATTATTCTAGGTAGTTCCCAATTGCATTATGGTGTCCATGCCGTCACTAAAACACTGTAGGCTCAAGAATCCTTGTAGTTTTTCCTGAATATGAGTTTGAGCCTCATTCACATGGGTCTTTTTTCACTCTTTGTCTTACTCTCCCGGACTCAAACACGCCACGGTCTCCTTTTTAAGCCCTTTTCAATTCTTTAAACATGAAAGACACAGGCCATCTGCGGGCACACATCACGCCGTTAACCGAATTCTGAAGTCACTGCGCCCCGTCTCATGTAGTTTACCCTTTCTTTTCTACCGACGCACTCAACCGTACGTAATAGCGAACGCCTAATTGAATTTCCATTCTTTAGAAGAGTATCCTTCGATGTATATTCTTTATTCCTTTCGCCCGGCGGGACTAACTCTCACTTAAAAGAACACCCCTAGAGAGTATATAGTTAATCTCTTTTCAGATTTCCTAAAATTGAAAAGATCGCCGAAAGTGACCTATTCTTCACACTCGCTAAACGTCCAAGAATATTCCTAACGAAACCATAGTTGCTTTTCGCACTCCTTTAAATTGAAAAATAGCCGCAGCGATCTTGTCCTGGTCACAACCGGGCAAAATGGTTTTGAATTGATCGCCCGCCTAGTTTCTACCCCTTTTCAACCGACCAGACTATTGACGGTAAAAAGGTACCCTCTATGGAGTTCTCTTTCATGCTTTTTCTCGCACTTCAAACATGAAAATCACCGAAGTTTCCTCTTTTGCCCGTTAAACTTTACATCAAGGATCGCACATTGTGTGTTCTATAAACCGCATTTTCATACCTTGCTCGTCAGCCTTGTAACCTTTTGTTTTTGCGTTTTAACACCTTTTGGCCACTGGAGGATTTTTCCGGTATCATTTCCTAGAACATCGGGCTTTGCCGCTATGCCTTGAACTAAGGTTTACATCTCGTTCTTTTTGTGGGTTCTAATTATTTTATTCTTTTTCAAAATCAACAAAAAGAACAAAAATCAACATACTCCCCAAAGAAGGGATGGGAAAAGTATTTCTTTTGTTGCTGGCGTATTATATCAGCCTCTTTGGATAAAGCACATCTGTCCGCTTGATGCATCAAACTATGGGATATAATGCATCTTAGAAGTTTTGTTTCGTTACGTAGTTGTTTCCTCCACCGCTTGGTTACTCTTTCCAAACATATGGAGAGTTCATGATGCTCCGCCTAGACTTTATGATTAACAGATATGCCGCTCGAAATTCTTATCACTTGTCAAAGCATGTCCAAGGGTTGTTACTTAGCTCCCAGTCAGCCACTGCGAATATGTCTCTTGTCCGCATACCCGCCATCCTGAACGTCCAATCAAGTCTTTGTTCGAAATCACTGAAGCCTTCAGTCCGATCATCAAGATTATCAAAGTCCAAGACCGACGAGCCGTCGAAGACCTCTGGGTAGTGCAGTCGTACACTCATATTACACTCTTACCCGAGTTTAGAAGATCCCCATGACGGCAACCAAATTTCCATTTGGTCCCCATGTTTCAATTTACCATAGGCCTGGGAATCCTCTTGTAGCCCCTCCATGACTTGACGATGAGACTCATTTTCCTCTCTTCATATATATTATGGCCATATCCTGAGGAGGTTCCCATGTTTTATGTTTCTTAATGGTCTCCTATGCATTTTTTTTTTGCATTATTCACCTTTCCATTACATCGTTGTTTGTCTACATCTCACTTACCACTATTACAATATACTTTGACCATTTTCCTCTTGCATTATTTGGCCTCCATTTGTCATCCACATACCCATGGAGAGAACAACTGCTAAGAGTGGATCTCACTTACTAGTACCATTTTCATTCATTTTTCTTAGGTAAGTTCCATGTGCTTGGAACATAGGAGCATGCTGTTAAGCCATTCATTCTCTCCAGATGATTATATTTTTATATTTGTTTCATACTCGTAAAAGGAAACGAAAAAAAAACTTTCGAGTGCACTTTTACCTCTTTTTTGGATACATTAAAAGACACAAAAAATACACCATGATGAGTACACTTTTATCTCTTTTTTAGAATCATGAAAAGACATGAAAAATACACCATCACGAGTATATTTTTAACTCTTTTTTTGGCTCATTAAAATTGAACGATAAAGACACTAAAAAGCATACTTTTATCTTTCTATCATGCTCATTAAACCATGAAGGAAATAAAAAAAATTGAAGTTGTCAATACTTTCCCTTATATCATAGCGCTAATAGCTTGTAAAAAGGTTGTTCATCCCCTTTTTGATTTAATGATATTCCAAGATCACTTCTCGGGTCACCCCGGGGGGCATCAAGCCCTTCTGGGCTTGTTTCCCTGTCTTAAAAAGATTCAAAGAACTTGTTGTTTGCAATTTATAGCCATTTAAAAGGACTTGGATATATCTTTTAACCTCACGTTTCACCGTTGTTTTTCACTCTTTCACTTGAGGCATCCATTGGTTAATTGTACAGGACACAGGTTTACCCTAGGGACCCATTCCAGGCCATTTTACAATGGTTTAAGGGAGTGAAAAAATCGTTGTTCATTTTTTTTTAGTTTGTTGTCCAAAAACTCAACGAGCTTATTTTCATCCTACTGTCCATAATTTTCACCCCCAGGCCATTTTGGCCATCCAGGAAGTTGAGGGAGGACAACACCCAGGTTGGGTGGTCCTGAGAAAGACTTCTTGTAAGTCTTTAACCTCTCCTTTTTCCTCTTCATTACCACCTCAAGTGAAGGACCGCCTACATTGCTGGTAGCCTCTGCCTCGTGCCGAGCTATCAAAAGGAATGTAACCGTCTTCACAGCAGGATAGGTCAGATCTGTCCCAAGGGAAAAAAAATTATTTTAACAACCACATGCCCAATGAATGACATGGTTACTATATTCCATGTATGCAACCAACAACATAGCACCCATTGTGTAGCGTATGACCAACAACAACATGGCAGAAATGGGGGATTTGCAGGCCTATTTTCCCCAAATTTCCACAAAAAATTGAAACATTATGACAATGAAATAGAATGTATGGTTCTCAGATCTTACCTGGTTCATATCGATCACAAATCGGTTGAATAGATATCCCACAATGATCTCTTGAAACCTTCACTTGGAAGAGGGTTTTCTCCACAAACACTCTAATCACCTCTCTTTGCAAATGAAAAATGATTGTTTTACCATGGTAAGTTTATTTTTATAACCTTTTGGGTGATAAAAAATCCTTTTTCACACTGATACCAAGTAAGTGGATTCAACTTATTTTTCCTTTAAGTCAACTTATTGTCGTTTTAATGCCATTTTCTTGATTAAAATTAACCCTGGCATCTAGTTTACATGTTTTGATAGGATAATAGGGGAAAGTTTTTATGGAAATGGTGACTTCCTCCATGATTGAGGTATGTGTGCTTGAACTGGAATATAGGGATAGATTTTTCCCTGCATCCACAATTATTTCCATTATTAATTGTCCAATTTCCATCACATTGCCTTAGGTTAGATCCCTTCAAGTTGTGAAATTAGCCACTCAAATTTTTGCATGTCGTAACTTGTTTGATAGTTCCTACCCTCCATGGTTTCCCTTGTTAGCAACCAAATTTCCATTTGGTCCCCATGTTTCAATTTACCATAGGCCTGGGAATCCTCTTGTAGTGCCTCCATGACTTGACGATGAGACTTAGTTTCCTCTCTTCATATATATTATGGCCATATCCTGAGGAGGTTCCCATGTTTTATGTTTCTTAATGGTCTCCTATGCATTTTTATTTTGCATAATTCACCTTTCCATTACATCGTTGTTTGTCTACATCTGACTTACCACTATTACAATATCCTTTGACCATTTTCCTCTTGCATTATTTGGCCTCCATTTTTCATCCACCTACCCATGGAGAGAACAACTGCTAAGAGTGGATCTCATTTACTAGTACCATTTTCATTCATTTTTCTTAGGTAAGTTCCATGTTCTTGGAACATAGGAGCATGTTGTTAAGCCATTCATTCTCTCTAGATGATTATATTTTTATATTTTTTTCATACTCATAAAAGGAAACGAAAAAAACACTTTCGAGTGCACTTTTACCTCTTTTTTGGATACATTAAAAGACACAAAAAATACACCATGATGAGTACACTTTTATCTCTTTTTCAGAATCATGAGAAGACATGAAAAATACACCATCACAAGTATATTTTTAACTCTTTTTTTGGCTCATTAAAATTGAACGATAAAGACACTACAAAGCATACTTTTATCTCTCTATCATGCTCGTTAAACCATGAAGGACATAAAAAAAATTGAAGTTGTCAATACTTTCCCTTATATCATAGCTCTAATAGCTTGTAAAAAGGTCGTTCATCCCCTTTTTGATTTAACGATCTTCCAGGATCACTTTTCGGGTCACACTGGTGGGTATCAAGCCATTTTGGGCTTGTTTCCCTGTCTTAAAAAGCTTCAAACAACTTGTTGTTTGCAATTTATAGCCATTTAAAAGGACTTGGATATATCGTTTAAGCTCACATTTCACCGTTCTTTTTCACTCTTTCACTTGAGGCATCCATTGGTTAATTGTACAGGACACGGGTTTACCCTAGGGACCCATTCCGGGCCATTTTACAATGGTTTAAGGGAGTGAACAAATCGTTGTTCATTTTTTTTAGTTCACTGTCCTAAAACTCAACGATCTTATTTTCATCCTACTGTCCATAATTTTCACCCCTAGGCCACTTTGGCCATCCAAGAAGTTGATGGAGGACAACACCCAGGGTGGGTGGTCCTAAGAAAGACTTCTTGTAAGTCTTTAACCTCTCCTTTTTCCTCTTCATTACTGCCTCAAGAGAAGGACTGCCTACGGTGCAGGTAGCCTCTGCCTCGTGCCAACCTATCAAAAGGAATGTAAGCATCTTCATAGAAGGATAGGTCAGATCTATCCAAAGGGAAATTTTTTTTTTATAACAGCCACATGCACAACGAACGACATGGTTATTATATTCCATGTATGCAACCAATGACATAGGACCCATTATGCAGCGTATGAACAACAACAACATGGCAGAAATGGGGGATTTGCAAGCCTATTTTCCCCAAATTTCCACAAAAAATTGAAACATTATGACAATGAAATAGAATGTATGGTTCTCAGATCTTACCTAGTTCATATCGATCACAAATTGGTTGAATAGATCTCCTGCAATGATCTCTTGAAACCTTCACATGGAAGAGGGTCTTCTCCACAAACACTCTAATCACCTCTCTTTGCAAATGAAAAATGATTTTTTTACCATGGTAAGTTTATTTTTATAACTTTCTGGGTGATAAAAAATCCTTTTTCACACTGAGACCAAGTAAGTGGCTTCAACTTATTTTTCCTTTAAGTCAACTTATTTTCATTTTAATGCCATTTTCTTGATTAAAATTAACCACGGCATCTAGTTTACATGTTTTGATAGGATAATAGGAGAAAGTTTTCATGGAAATGGTGACTTCCACCATGATTGAGGTATGTGTGCTTGAACTGGAATATAGGGATAGATTTTTCCCTGCATCCACAATTTGCATTATTAATTGTCCAATTGTCATTGCATTTCCTTAGGTCAGATCCCTTCAAGTTGTGAAATTAGCCACTCCATTTTTTGCATGTCGTAACTTGTTTGATAGTTCCTACCCTCCATGGTTTCCCTTGTTAGCAACCAAATTTCCATATGGTCCCCATGTTTCAATTTACTGTAGGCCCGGGAATCGTCTTGTAGTCCCTCCATGACTTGATGATGAGACTCATTTTCCTCTCTTCATATATATTATGGCCGTATCCTGAGGAGGTTCCCATGTTTTATGTTTCTTAATGGTCTCCTATGCATTTTTTTTTGCATAATTCACCTTTCCAATACATTGTTGTTTGTCTACATCTCGCTTACCACTATTACAAAATCCTTTGACCATTTTCCTCTTGTACTATTTGGCCTCAATTTTTCATCCACATACCCATGGAGAGAACAACTACTAAGAGTGGATCTCACTTAGTAGTACCATTTTCATTCATTTTTCTTAGGTGTGTTCCATGTGCTTGGAACATAGGAGCATGTTGTTAAGCCATTCATTCTCTCCAGATGATTATATTTTTATATTTTTTTCATACTCGTAAAAGGAAATGAAAAAAACACTTTCGAGTGCACTTTTACCTCTTTTTTGGATGCATTAAAAGACACAAAAAATACACCATGATGAGTACACTTTTATCTCTTTTTCAGAATCATAAAAATACATGAAAAATACACCATGATGAGTATATTTTTAACTATTTTTTTGGTTTATTAAAATTGAACGATAAAGACACTACAAAGCATACTTTTATCTCTCTATCATGCTCGTTA
>SNQJ01S0068906.1:39223-55482 GCA_010110895.2 Picea sitchensis
AAGGATTTTTCAAGGGGACTTCATCTTCCATGGGTGGGGTGGTGTCTTCTAAAGCTAGTTTAGGAGTATATTAAATAGGAATTTCCTATGAGTAGTCATGTAGAGATGTATCCATTTGAAATAATTATTGTTATTTACATTTGTACCCTTTGAAACAATGCTCATCACAATTATAACAAAAATGGAGGCATTTACATTCTTCTATATCTTTAGTAAATAACTTGTTGATGCAGATTCCCTATGAGTTGGATGGGTTGGGGGTGGTTCCCACAAGGGGGTTAGGGAGAGTGGTGAATAAAGGTCTCTTTCTTTGTGCATTGATCACCATCTTATATTATTTATCTTTTTCACAAGCTTCCAACCATGTTTGTGGGTGATGCATCATGGCATGTGATGTAATTGCATCCTTGAGACCATTTACAAAACATTCTTTAAAAAGTAAATCAGATTGGTCCTCTTTGTAGATTACAAGTTACTCAAAGGTGGTTATATATTCCATAATTCTACCTATTTGACATAATTTTTCCAAGAATCCCAAATGGTGAGTGTCATTATCAAAACAAGCATAAAGTATTTTCATAAACTGGGTCTAGGCAATGTAACCTTTATAAGACTTCCTATACCATTGCTTCCACTTCCAACATTCAACATTCAAATATAAGATCCCCACATGTAGTTTTTGTAGGTCATCAATAATTCCATGGAGCGAGAAATAATGTTCCATTTGTGTAACCCACCCTGAGGGATTTGACCCATCAATTTTTTTCATGTCAACGTTTGGAAAATAAAGCCATGAATTGTGATCCTAAAAGTGTGGGTGGTGATTATCATAAAACATGGGCGATGTCTACACTTTAGGGGTGATAAATTCCTCTTTGGTTGGATCAATGTCTAGATCTCCTACATGGATATTTAAGTGTTTCCCTAAGACTTTCAAGAGGCCATGGTGTTCTTGAACTATTTCCTCCACAATTTTGCAGGAAGACTCAATTTTATCCATCTTGTCTAATAGTTTTTCATGTTGAGTGTGTTGGTTTTGTTGTGGGTTTTGAGATAATGGGGATTAATATTGATTCTCCAAGTTGGCCAAGTTGTAAGTTTGAACCATTGTACCACCAAATATTTTAGGAAGTGTTATTCTCCAATTGTCTCAGTGTGACCAATAGCTTGAAAGGAGTCTTTTCAGATATATCCCAAATCACTAAATTGTTGGGTGAACCTGAAAAGAGTTATTTAAGAGGCACACCCCTACATATTGTGGGAGTAATACTGTTGGTTGATTATTAATATGGTGGAATAATTCAAATTCCTTCTAGATGCAAAGATCTAGGAATTTCTCCAACTAATTGGAGGGTCCATAAGACATAGGAGTGTCAGGTGTTATATCTCTCAGATATACTTGTAGGGTCCAAGAGTAGTACTAGGTCCAATATGTCAGGGAACCAAATAAGGAGGCTCAATTGTACCCTTATCCCTTAAACCTGACTACTCAGGTACTATACAGTGGTCTCCCCAAGTGATATTATTGATGTACTATAACAACATGAGGGATAATCAATTGATCTAGGGTTTGTCTCATAGTGGTCTTCTTATATACATGAAGTTATGTGGATGTGAGATTTTGTATACATGTGTTGTCTAATGCAATAATACTTGAAGGGGTGTTATGGAGAAAATCTCACCAATGGATTGACAATATATCCCTAGGATCTGCCTGCTGATCCTAGAAAGACAATGGGATAGACTTCTATGGTTCTCCTATAAACAAGTAATAATATTTATATGTATACCAAGAGTTGGTGGAATGGCATACCTTTTCCTAAAAGTTTTCCTTGCATTATCATTTCTTGGTGTAGTCCTGAAGATACAACTTCAAGTTCCTTCAACCTTGTAGTTGCACACAAGTGACAAAACAATGCCTTCCTACTATTCTTCTTAAAATTAGAGTCCTAGATCTAGCTTGGATCTAAACTTTGAGTATATATGAAATAATAAATCATATGTAAATATTTATGAATAAAAGAAAAACAGGTATGGGTAAAACCAATAATGATCTATTAATTGAAATGAGAGAAATACATCAAATCAATTACCTATTAGTCTAGGTTCATTCCTCCTTGCCCCTTGCTCATTTTTGCTCCTTGGCTTCTCCAAACAAGCTAGGAAACTTGACTGCAATTGATGTATATGGAGAAATACCTATGAATTTTGGAAGAGGCTTGGGAGAGATTGTATATCTTCTAGAGACCAATGGAGACTCAGATGGTGTGAGTTCCAAGGCTCATACCACAAATAAACAACTCATCCCTCGCTCATATCTTTGAAAAAAATAAACAACTCATCCCTCGCTCATATCTTTGAAAATTCAAAAATATAGAAGTTTGTTGAGGGTGTCTCTTGTTGTGTGTTATGACCCATGGGGGTCATATCATAGAATGAAAAAATAACATAAGTACACACCATGTACATAATTTCAACATGGAGCACAACTCCAATATAGATAAGTTACACAATAACTCCTTAAAGAATCGAGGAACCCCCTCCAATTAAACAAATACCTTTCATACTTCCCAATTCACTTGTCAATAATGAATACATGATCTCTTATATATAGCTATTCACACTTGCACATGAGGCCCTTTTATCACTAGGCCGACCTTATTACATATGTATTTACATGTTACATGTACATTTAGGCCCATATATTCCCCCCTTGGGATCATATCATATATGTTTAGCCATATATATGCCCCCCTTGGGTCATAACAATGTAAACTAGTGTTAAGAGACATTTCACTAGTCATCTCATATGTGACCAGTGACACCCCCAAAAATTATCTAAACCTTGAGATAAGGGCTATGTCTTGGATTAAACATTCTATGTTTTTCATTTTGACAATGTAGGGTGGAAATTAAGGCTATAAAACATGCCCCCTAATGTGTGAGGTTAGGAAAGGAATGGATGGATGAAACAAATTATACTAAACTTTGAGGCAACATGATGAGAGAGAAAAGAGGCCTGGAAGTAAAAGAGTACCTCCATTCAAACACCAAGGATAAAGACATGTATAGAACATCACCAAGAAAGACATACCTAGAATCTAAATATTATCAAAGCATGGTCGCCAAAAAATACACTATGGATCCATGACATGAAATGAAAGACCATGGCCATGAAATAATACATGGTGGATCCATGTCATCAATAAGACCATAGCCATGTGAAAATACAATGTGGATCTATGTTACAACATATACAATAGGAGGAAAACAATAATTGAGGAGAGTGCCCAAAAATTATTCAAAGTACTCATTTACAAGTGATATACTCCATCTCAACTTGGGACGGGTGTTTTGAATGAAGGATGTGGACCAAAACCCAAGTTCTTCATCCCAAACCCCAATGTCACAATTCTACAACATGTAAATTGATGAGTTGATGTTGAGCATGGTAGAAATTTTCTAATTGCCAATCATTAGGGTATATTATTAAAACTTCCCTTGAACATATAGAACAAGACAATAGTGACTTAGTATCAAGACACAAGAGCTAGATGAATATAGTTCAACAATGTAGGAGGTATTGAAGCACTCTCCATGATGAATGGAAGAGTAACCAGTTGGAGGATTAGCTATCATGCATATCACTGGGATGACTCCTAAGAAAGTTAAAACCCAACTGCAGGATGACAAATCAAACAAATGTCATGTTTAAGGGTGACTCGACTGACGCTTCCATTTCAAGATAGATCAATGGTAAAAAACTACCATTCTGTTTTTTTTTTTTTTATGTCCTTCATGGTTTAACGAGCATGATAGAGAGATAAAAGTATGCTTTGTAGTGTCTTTATCGTTCAATTTTAATGATCCAAAAAAATAGTTAAAAATATACTCGTCATGGTGTATTTTTCATGTCTTTTTATGATTCTGAAAAGAGATAAAAGTGTACTCAGCATGGTGTATTTTTTGTGTCTTTTAATGCATCCAAAAAAGAGGTAAAAGTGCACTCAAAAGTGTTTTTTTCATTTCCTTTTATGAGTATGAAAAAAATATAAAAGTATAAACATCTGGAGAGAATGAATGGCTTAACAACATGCTCCTATGTTCCAAGCACATGGAACTTACCTAAGAAAAATGAATGAAAATGGTACTACTAAGTGAGATCCACTCTTAGTAGTTGTTCTCTCCATGGGTATGTGGATGAAAAATGGAAGCCAAATAATACAAGAGGAAAATGGTCAAAGGATTTTGTAATAGTGGTAAGCGAGATGTAGACAAACAACAATGTATTGGAAAGGTGAATTATGCAAAAAAAAAATGCATAGGAGACCATTAAGAAACATAAAACATGGGAACCTCCTCAGGATACGGCCATAATATATATGAAGAGAGGAAAATGAGTCTCATCATCAAATCATGGAGGGACTACAAGAGGATTCCCAGGCCTACAGTAAATTGAAACATGGGGACCAAATGGAAATTTGGTTGCTAACAAGGGAAACCATGGAGGGTAGGAAATATCAAACAAGTTACGACATGCAAAAAATGGAGTGGCTAATTTCACAACTTGAAGGGATCTGACCTAAGGCAATGCAATGACAATTGGACAATTAATAATGCAAATTGTGGATGCAGGGAAAAATCTATCCCTATATTCCAGTTCAAGCACACATACCCCAATCATGGTGGAAGTCACCATTTCCATAAAAACTTTCCCCTATTATCCTATCAAAACATGTAAACTAGATGCCGGGTTAATTTTAATCAAGAAAATGGCATTAAAATGACAATAAGTTGACTTAAAGGAAAAATAATTTGAAGCCACTTACTTGGTCTCAGTGTGAAAAAGGATTTTTTATCACCCAGAAAGTTATAAAAATAAACTTACCATGGTAAAAAAATCATTTTTCATTTGCAAAGAGAGGTGATTAGAGTGTTTGTGGAGAAGACCCTCTTCCAAGTGAAGGTTTCAAGAGATCATTGCGGGATATATATTCAACCGATTTGTGATCGATATGAACCAGGTAAGATCTGAGAACCATACATTCTATTTCATTGTCATAATGTTTCAATTTTTTGTGGAAATTTGGGGAAAATAGGCCTGCAAATCTCCCATTTCTGCCATGTTGTTGTTGTTCATACGCTGCATAATGGGTCCTATGTCATTGGTTGCATACATGGAATATAGTAACCATGTCGTTCGTTGTGCATGTGGCTGTTATAAGAATTTTTTTTCCCTTGGGATAGATCTGACCTATCCTGCTGTGAAGACGGTTACATTCCTTTTGATAGGTCTACACGAGGCAGAGGCTACCTGCACCGTAGGCAGTCCTTCGCTTGAGGTGGTAATGAAGAGGAAAAAGGAGAGGTTAAAGACTTACAAGAAGTCTTTCTTAGGACCACCCACCCTGGGTGTTGTCCTCCATCAACTTCTTTGATGGCCAAAATGTCCTGGGGGTGAAAATTATGGACAGTAGGATGAAAATAAGCTCGTTGAGTTTTTGGACAGTGAACTAAAAAAAATGAACAACGATTTGTTCACTCCCTTAAACCATTGTAAAATGGCCCGGAATGGGTCCCTAGGGTAAACCCGTGTCTTATACAATTAACCAATGGATGCCTCAAGTGAAAGAGTGAAAAAGAACGATGAAACGTGAGCTTAAAAGATATATCCAAGTCGTTTTAAATGGCTATAAATTTCAAACAACAAGTTGTTTGAAGCTTTTTAAGATAGAGAAACAAGCCCATAATGGCTTGATACCCCCCATGGTGACCCAGGAAGTGATCCTAGAAGATCATTAAATCAAAAAGGGGATGAACGGCCTTTTTACAAGCTATTAGAGCTATGATATAAGGGAAAGTATTGACAACTTCAAATTTTTTTATGTCCTTCATGGTTTAACGAGCATGATAGAGAGATAAAAGTATGCTTTGTAGTGTCTTTATCGTTCAATTTTAATGAGTCGAAAAAAGAGTTAAAAATATACTCGTGATGGTGTATTTTTCATGTCTTTTCATGATTCTGAAAAAGAGATAAAAGTGTACTCATCATGGTGTATTTTTTGTGTCTTTTAATGTAATAAAAAAAGAGGTAAAAGTGCACTCGAAAGTGTTTTTTTCGTTTCCTTTTACGAGTATGAAACAAATATAAAAATATAATCATCTGGAGAGAATGAATGGCTTAACAACATGCTCCTATGTTGCAAGCACATGGAACTTACCTGAGAAAAATGAATGAAAATGGTACTAGTAAGTGAGATCCACTCTTAGCAGTTGTTCTCTCCATGGGTAGGTGGATGACAAATGGAGGCCAAATAATGCAAGAGGAAAATGGTCAAAGGATATTGTAATAGTGGTAAGTGAGATGTAGACAAACAACGATGTAATGGAAAGGTGAATTATGCAAAAACAAAACGCATAGGAGACCATTAAGAAACATAAAACATGGGAACCTCCTCAGGATATGGCCATAATATATATGAAGAGAGGAAACTGAGTCTCATCGTCAAGTCATGGAGGCACTACAAGAGGATTCCCATGCCTATGGTAAATTGAAACATAGGGACCAAATGGAAATTTGGTTGCTAACAAGGGAAACCATGGTGGGTAGGAACTATCAAACAAGTTACGACATGCAAAAATTGGAGTGGCTAATTTCACAACTTGAAGGGATCTAACCTAAGGAAATGCGATGACAATTGGACAATTAATAATGCAAATTGTGGATGTAGGGAAAAATCTATCCCTATATTCTAGTTCAAGAACACATACCTCAATCATGGTGGAAGTCACCATTTCCATAAAAAAATTCCCCTATTATCCTATCAAAACATGTAAACTAGATGCCAGGGTTAATTTTAATCAAGAAAATGGCATTAAAACGACAATAAGTTGACTTAAAGGAAAAATAAGTTGAAGCCACTTACTTGGTCTCAGTGTGAAAAAGGATTTTTTATCACCCAGAAAGTTACAAAAATAAACTTACCATGGTAAAACAATCATTTTTCATTTGCAAAGAGAGGTGATTAGAGTGTTTGTGGAGAAAACCCTCTTCCAAGTGAAGGTTTCAAGAGATCATTGTGGGATATCTATTCAACCAATTTGTGATCGATATGAACCAGGTAAGATCTAAGAACCATACATTCTATTTCATTGTCATAATGTTTCAATTGTTTGTGGAAATTTCGGGAAAATAGGCCTGAAAATCCCCCATTTCCACCATGTTGTTGTTGGTCATACGCTGCACAATGGGTGCTATTTTTTTGGTTGCATACATGGAATATAGTAACCATGTCATTCGTTGCGCATGTGGTTGTTAAAAGAATTTTTTTTTCCCTTGGGACAGATCTGACCTATCCTGCTGTGAAGATGGTTACATTCCTTTTGATAGCTCGGCACGAGGCAGAGGCTACCAGTAACGTAGGCGGTCCTTCGCTTGAGGCGGTAATGAAGAGGAAAAATGAGAGGTTAAAGACTTACAACAAGTCTTTCTCAGGACCACCCAACCTGGGTGTTGTCCTCCCTCAACTTCCTAGATGGCCAAAATGGCCTGGGCATGAAAATTATGGACAGTAGGATGAAAATAAGCTCGTTGAGTTTTTGGACAACAAACTAAAAAAAATGAACAACGATTTGTTTACTCCCTTAAACCATTGTAAAATGGCCTGGAATGGGTCCCTAGGGTAAACCTGTGTCCTGTACAATTAACCAATGGATGCCTCAAGTGAAAGAGTGAAAAACAACGGTGAAACATGATCTTAAAAGATATATCCAAGTCCTTTTAAATGGCTATAAATTGCAAACAACAAGTTGTTTGAAGCTTTTTAAGACAGGGAAACAAGCCCAAAATGGCTTGATACCCCTCGGGGTGACCCGAGAAGTAATTTTGGAAGATCGTTAAATCAAAAAGGGGATGAACGACCTTTTTACAAGCTATTAGAGCTATGATATAAGGGAAAGTATTGACAACTTCAATTTTTTTTATGTCCTTCATGGTTTAACGAGCATGATAGAGAGATAAAAGTATGCTTTGTAGTGTCTTTATCATTTAATTTTAATGAGCCAAAAAACGAGTTAAAAATATACTCGTGATGGTTTATTTTTCATGTCTTTTCATGATTATGAAAAAGAGATAAAAGTGCACTCATCATGGTGTATTTTTTGTGTCTTTTAATGTATCCAAAAAAGAGGTAAAAGTGCACTCGAAAGTGTTTTTTTCGTTTCCTTTTACGAGTATGAAACAAATATAAAAATATAATCATCTGGAGAGAATGAATGGCTTAACAACATGCTCCTATGTTCCAAGAACATGGAACTTACCTAAGAAAAATCAATGAAAATGGTACCAGTAAGTAAGATCCACTCTTAGCAGTTGTTCTCTCCATGGGTATGTGGATGACAAATGGAGGCCAAATAATGCAAGAGGAAAATGGTCAAAGGATATTGTAATAGTGGTAAGCGAGATGTAGACAAACAACGATGTAATGGAAAGGTGAATAATGCAAAAAAAAAATGCATAGGAAACCATTAAGAAACATAAAACATGGGAACCTCCTCAGGATATGGCCATAATATATATGAAGAGAGGAAAATGAGTCTCATCGGCAAGTCATGGAGGGGCTACAAGAGGATTCCCAGGCCTATGGTAAATTGAAACATGGGGACCAAATGGAAGTTTGGTTGCTAACAAGGGAAACCATGGAGGGTAGGAACTATCAAACAAGTTACGACATGCAAAAAATGGAGTGGCTAATTTCACAACTTGAAGGGATATAACATAAGGCAATGTGATGACAATTGGACAATTAATAATGCAAATTGTGGATGCAGGGAAAAATCTATCCCTATATTCCAGTTCAAGCACACATACCTCAATCATGGTGGAAGTCACCATTTCCATAAAAACTTTCCCCTATTATCCTATCAAAACATGTAAACTAGATGCCAGGGTTAATTTTAATCAAGAAAATGGCATTAAAACAACAATAAGTTGACTTGAAGGAAAAATAAGTTGAAGCCACTTACTTGGTCTCAGTGTGAAAAAGGATTTTTTATCACCCAGAAAGTTATAAAAATAAACTTACCATGGTAAAAAAATCATTTTTCATTTGCAAAGAGAGGTGATTAGAGTGTTTGTGGAGAAAACCCTCTTCCAAGTGAACGTTTCAAGAGATCATTGTGGGATATCTATTCAACCGATTTGTGATCTATATGAACCAGGTAAGATCTGAGAACCATACATTCTATTTCATTGTCATAATGTTTCAATTTTTTGTGGAAATTTGGGGAAAATAGGCCTGCAAATCCCCCATTTCTGCCATGTTGTTGTTGGTCATATGCTGAACAATGGGTGCTATGTCATTGGTTGCATAAATGGAATGTAGTAACCATGTCGTTCATTGTGCATGTGGCTCTTATAAAAACTTTTTTTACCTTGGGATAGATCTGACCTATCCTGCTGTGAAGATGGTCACATTCCTTTTGATAGGTCGGCACGAGGCAGAGGCTACTTGCACCGCAAGGGGTCCTTCGCTTGAGGCACTAATGAAGAGGAAAAAGGAGAGGTTAAAGACTTATAAGAAGTCTTTCTCAGGACCACCCACCCTGGGTGTTGTCCTCCCTCAACATCCTGGATAGCCAAAATGGCTTGGGGGTGAAAATTATGGACAGTAGGATGAAAATAAGCTCGTTGAGTTTTTGGACAGTGAACTAAAAAAAATTAACAATGATTTGTTCACTCCCTTAAACCATTGTAAAATGGCCCGAAATGGGTCCCTAGGGTAAGCCTGTGTTCTGTACAATTAACCAATGGATGCCTCAAGTGAAAGAGTGAAAAACAATGGTGAAACATGAGCTTAAAAGATATATCCAAGTCCTTTTAAATGACTATAAATTGCAAAAAACAAGTTGTTTGAAGCTTTTTAAGACAGGGAAACAAGTCCAGAATGGCTTGATACCCCCCGGGGTGACCCGGGAAGTGATCCTAGAAGATCATTAAATCAAAAAGGGGATGAACGACCTTTTTACAAGCTATTACAGCTATGATATAAGGGAAAGTATTGACAACTTCAATTTTTTTTACGTCCTTCATGGTTTAACGAGCATTATAGAGAGATAAAAGTATGCTTTGTAGTGTCTTTATCGTTCAATTTTAATGAGCCAAAAAAAAGAGTTAAAAATATACTCTTGATGGTGTATTTTTCATGTCTTTTCATGATTCTGAAAAAGAGATAAAAGTGTACTCATCATGGTGTATTTTTTGTGTCTTTTAATGCATCCAAAAAACAGGTAAAAGTGCACTCGAAAGTATTTTTTTCGTTTCCTTTTACGAGTATGAAACAAATATAAAAATATAATCATCTGGAGATAATGAATGGCTTAGCAACATTCTCCTATGTTCCAAGCACATGGAACTTACCTAAGAAAAATGAATGAAAATGGTACTAGTAAGTGAGATCCACTCTTAGCAGTTGTTCTCTCCATGGGTATGTGGATGAAAAATGGAGGCCAAATAATGCAAGAGGAAAATGGTCAAAGGATATTGTAATAGTGGTAAGCGAGATGTAGACAAACAACAATGTATTGGAAAGGTGAATTATGCAAAAAAAAATGCATAGGAGACCATTAAGAAACATAAAACATGGGAACCTCCTAAGGATATGGCCATAATATATATGAAGAGAGGAAAATTAGTCTCATCGTCAAGTCATGGAGGGACTACAAGAGGATTCCTAGGCTTACGGTAAATTGAAACATGGGGACCAAATGGAAATTTGGTTTCTAACAAGGGAAACTATGGATGGTAGGAACTATCAAACAAGTTACGACATGCAAAAAATGGAGTGGCTAATTTCACAACTTGAAGGGATCTAACCTAAGGCAATGCGATGACAACTGGACAATTAATAATGCAAATTGTGGATGCAGGGAAAAATCTATCCCTATATTCCAGTTCAAGCATACATACCTCAATCATGGTGGAAGTCACCATTTTCATAAAATCTTTCCCGTATTATCCTATCAAAACATGTAAACTAGATGCCAGGGTTAATTTTAATCAAGAAAATGGCATTAAAACGACAATAAGTTGACTTGAAGGAAAAATAAGTTGAAGCCACTTACTTGGTCTCAGTGTGAAAAAGGATTTTTTATCACCCAGAAAGTTATAAAAATAAACATACCATGGTAAAAAAATCATTTTTCATTTGCAAAGAGAGGTGATTAGAGTGTTTGTGGAGAAAACCCTCTTCCAAGTGAAGGTTTCAAGAGATCATTGTGGGAGATCTATTCAACCGATTTGTGATTGATATGAACCAAGTAAGATCTGAGAACTATACATTCTATTTCATTGTCATAATGTTTCAATTTTTTGTGGAAATTTGGGGAAAATAGGCCTGCAAATCCCCGATTTCCGCCATGTTGTTGTTGGTCACACACTTCACAATGGGTGCTATGTTTTTGGTTTCATACATGGAATATAGTAACCATGTCGTTCATTGTGCATGTGGTTGTTATAAGAATTTTTTTTCCCTTGGGACAGATCTGACCTATCCTGTTGTGAACACGGTTACATTCCTTTTGATAGCTCGGCACGAGGCAGAGGCTACCTGCACAACAGGCAGTCCTTCGCTTGAGGTGGTAATAAAGAGGAAAAAGGAGAGGTTAAAGACTTACAAGAAGGGAAAATTATGGACAGTAGGATGAAAATAAGCTCGTTGAGATTTTGGACAGTGAACTAAAAAAAATGAAAAACAATTTGTTCACTCCCTTAAACCATTATAAAATGGCCTGAAATGGGTCCCTAGGGTAAACCTGTGTCCTGTACAATTAACCAATGGATGCCTCAAGTGAAAGAGTGAAAAACAACGGTGAAACATGAGCTTACAAGATATATCCAAGTCCTTTTAAATGGCTATAAATTGCAAACAACAAGTTGTTTGAAGCTTTTTAAGACAGGGAAACAAGCCCAAAATGGCTTGATACCCCCCGGGGTGACCCGGGAAGTGATCCTGGAAGATCGTTAAATCAAAAAGAGGATGAACGACCTTTTTACAAGCTATTACAGCTATGATATAAGGGAAAGTATTGACAACTTCAATTTTTTTTATGTCCTTCATGGTTTAAAGGATTCCCATGCCTATGGTAAATTGAAACATGGGGACCAAATGGAAATTTGGTTGTGTTGGTAGCCATTTTGCATTTTTATCTTTTCCTTATAAGCTGCCTACACAGGGGTTTTGAACCCTAAGTACTTGTCGTAATTCTTGAAAACAAAATGACACTATTATCTTCCACTATTAGCACACCTGACTTTCATTTTCATTTTCACGACTGCAACCGTGAAAATCTTGAGTTGGAAGTCATGTCGATCGCATTAAATTCATCCTTCGATTGTTATGAATACCCTTGTTCGTGTGGTCATTTCACCTTTAATGGTCATACATGTGTCAAAACACCAAACCTTTATTCACATTCTATTTTTGTTTGGCATGGTTTCAATTTATAAATTCATGATGCAATGATTTTTGGTGTCTTTGATTAAATCCTTGGGACAATGGTTTCATAGAACGCATAAATTTTATGATCAAATCCTTGGTGCTATATTTGAAATGTTGTTTTGTTTTAAATTATTATAAATGCTATTCTATGATCAAATAGTTGGATCAACTTGTCATGGTTTTCAATGGTCATTTGTTTGGCATGTCGTTTACATTGTTTTTTGACATACACCAATAATGATTTGAATCACCAAAGCATCGTCGATTGTACATATCAATATGAGTGTTTTGCATGGTTTCATTTCATTCCACCACCCGCACACGTATAGGCATTAATGTATACCTTGTATCTCGGGCTACCTCTATTTGTTTGGGGAAACCTATGAGCATTTGGTCCTATGTCTACCTTGTCCATCCCCCTCACCATTTACCCTGACTGTGTGCTCTCTCCTATGGCCCCTGTAGTGCGCATAGAACCTAATGGCGTCCAAATGATTCTTTTATTTTACAATGCTCAGGAGGACTTGGAGAATAATGGCTGGTTAATGTTCATCCAAAAATTCGAGGGTTTCAACCTTGCGGTCGCTCAACAGTTTTCCCCCACGTTCGATGGATGTAGGGCCAAAGTTGGAGACATTCAACTTGAACTGAACAAAGAATTCCTTAGTTCAACCATGGGTTTACCAGCTAAAGGGCATAGGTGGTTTAAGAATTCGAAGGTGGATGAAGTGTCGTGGCCGCTCTTGTTTACATCGAGGAAAATTATCACTTGTGATAGAGGTATGCTAGTCACTGCCCTTAAGTCTAGGTGGCATGATTTATTGGCCATTGTTAAGCAATTCGTGACTTGCGAAGGTCGTTATGGTTTAGTGTTCCTTTACCATCTCCGGTTGCTTATGAATTTCATGGATTTCCCTTTGAATATTCCTCACTACCTCCTACGCATTCTGAATAAAATGGATAAATGGTTTAAGTAGGAGAAGGCTGACTCCAACCTCTTCCATCACTGTTTGATCAAAATCGTTATTGTCCATCATTTGAGGCTGAGTGGTGACTGTTGGAAAGCGTTCCTGTTCAGGAATGGCTTTGCCACTCCTGAATGTGGCCCAATGGACAATATTGTGATCACCAAAACCCTTGTTGGGCCTACCGTGCCACCTCCTACCCTCTTACCTGCTGTCAAACCCTCGACCTACCCCAACGCTGACCTACCCAACACCATGCCCGACCCATGTTCGAAAGAAAATGCTAAGACTGTTAAGAAGCCTATAAGGAAAAAGGGAAAGGGTAATACAGATGTCAACAACAAAGGAAAGAAGGTTGCACGATGGGTATCTAGGTGTGCTCGGAATAAGCCCAAACAAAACACAGACCAGAAGCCTATTGTTTTGAGCGAATATTTGGACTCTGAGATTGAACGCTTTTTGGGCGAGGAATACCCGTACTCACATAGCCTCTGTTCTGTTGAACCCTATGACTACGTATCCAACCTCCCACTGTGCCTCAAGGATGACCCTAACTTCCCTGGAATCAAGTTTGACAGTGGAACCCCTGGTAATTTAAAAGAACCTTCACCTGTAGTGACTCGGCACGATCAACCATAGTGAACTCAATGCAACTCTTAGCTCGAATGATACTACACAGATGTTCCTCTGTTGCAATCCAAAATTAAGTCCTTGGAGGACTGGGTGACTTTGTTGTCTAAAGAAAATGATAGGATGCAAGCTTACGATCAGAAGCAAAAGACCACAGGTTCTATCATGTTCAGAAATGTTGAGGCATCTACTACCTTTGTTAACTCAAAGTTATCCTGACCGAATCCTATCTCTACAGCCAAGGTATGTTTCTTCAACAATGTTTTTACAACTATTCTATCTATTTTGAATTTGCAAGAATGATTTCATTTTGAATTAGCATAAACGATTGTGTTGCAAAAGAATTTGATTGCTAAATCGAATACAGTTATGTTTGGATTGAACCAATTTAACATGATGTTGTTGTCCTTGAATTAGCATAAACGATTGTATTCATTTTGAAATAGTAACAAAATAATTGTTTGATAGATCGCATACATTCCTGTTACCATTCGATTAATTCAATACGATTCTGTTAGTTTTGAATTGGCATAAAAGATTTGGTTAGTTTTAGTGTGAAAGATTGGCTTTGTTTTTAATTAGTAATTAAGAGTTGTTTGATTCACCGTATACATTTATGTTACCATTTGGATTAATTTAAAGTGATTTGGTTTGTAAATATGACCAGCTACAAAATCGTGAGATTCTATAGCTAGTCATAAAAGTTGGATTTTTGTTGATTTCACAACTGAACACTATCTAAAAATTGTTTATTCTTGTCCATCTACAGGTACACATGAATTTCAATGGGAATTGGACCTGTTGTGGCAGTTTAGAACATGCTTCTTGTTACATAGTTTTGGTTTAGGTTGTTAGTCTTAGTTAGAAATAGAGATTTGGGAGATTGTTCCCATATTTTTTGCAAACTATTTTTGATAATTCCCACAGGGATGTTTTACCCTGTGGCCTTTATATACTCATTATTTTTTGTAAACAACCCATCACTGTTGGGAGAAAAAAGACTATGGACTTATGATTATACTCACTCGAATAGAAGTGGATTTGTTGTATGGCTTTAGCTTCAATTTATCTTACTTTTGTTAAAGTTTCTGTGCATTTTAATTTGTAATCAAATTATTGACTATGTTAGATATCAAGATTTGTTACAAGTTGATGCGTTATGATTTAAATTCTATCAATATTTGATGTATCTCATTTTACTCACAACAATTACTCTGTTTCATTTTAATGAATAGAAGGTTTATCTTCTTAGTTAAATGAGCGGTTATGTAGAAATCTTCGCACTGGGATTTATCTAATGTGATGATCTGTAAACTATAAGATTGTTGTCGTTTTATGTCTTGTTTGTTGTGTCATTCGTATTCAAAGAGCATTGTTGCTTCCTGTTTACAAGAATCTTGTGGAAAAATTTGGTGCGGATTTCTCCCATCAAACAACTAAATCGAGTGCTGTGAATAGGACAAATAGGAAGCGTTACTTCAGGTCAGTTTGTTATTTGCAATTTAATAGTTAAAAAAATTCGAGAATTCTCAGTAGTTTAGATAGATATATAGTACATATTGTTATCTTAATTGCTTAGCTTAGTTAGTTTTCATTTCACTTCTTTCACAGAAAAGTTATAAAAATAAAAAAAATAATAGCTTAGCTATCATAAGACAATTTACACATGATTTTTGCAAATTTAGATCAAAATTTGTATCCTGTAAATACTGTACATATATAATTGAGATTTAATTATGTTGATAGCTGAACATTTAAATAAGTAGAATGATTGCTTTGTAATATTAGTTAGTGAACTGTATATATATTTTAGAATTGTATATAGTTTGTTGTAGCTAGTTTTTTTTACTTAGATTAGTTTCTTTAGTTTAGTTTTTCTTTCACTTTCCTAGGACTTAGATCGGCTAACAGAGCCGCTAAACGTGTCAGAGTGGATCATTCCAAACAGCTTGGGTTATTTAGACAACCTCGGACCAGATCCACCCCTCCAGTTGATGAGCGGTCAATTTCGCCCATCAAAAAATGGCGCTAGAAGGAGGGCCGACTGACAAGTTGGCATTGTAGGAGCCTTTATTTTAAATGTATTCAATTTCCCCCATGGCTCCCCAAATCACTGTGTTGGAACATGCTTTCAACTTCTCATTACCCAATGTTCCCAACGAGATAG
>SNQJ01S0068907.1:0-26612 GCA_010110895.2 Picea sitchensis
TCCTCAAATTTCCATTTAAATTGTAACAATTAGTATTTTTGGTGTTACCTCTGGAAGGTATCTTTGTATTTAGGAGGTTTTAATATGTGTCAAGTAATTTCCATGTAATAAAACAACTTGGCCAAATTGGGAGTTTGTTAGGAAGAGGTATCTTTGTGGTTAGGAGGTTATATTTGTTGTTACGAGAGTTTATGTATGGGTTTCTTGAATGTAATTATATTAGAGAGATTGGAGAGTGGGAGCAAAGTGTGTGGGAGAGTTCCAAGAGACCCAATAGGGAAACAATTCCATATCATTGTTTATTTTGTATTATCCCTTTCCATGATTAATAAAAATATCATAGGTTTTGTAATTTCCTGTATTTGGTTGAATTTTGTTGAATAATCATTAATGTGCTAGAAATTTGAGCTGCATCGCCTTACTTTTCATTTGCAGGAAATATACACTAGTGATTGTGTTAACCAGTCGGAATTTCAGCTTGAGATTCTGCTATAGGGTCCCATAATGACCCTTGATGTTTGGTCACGATTTACTTTGTATTATAGTTGAGGCAACATCCACTATTATGGAGTGTTAACCCTCCGTTGGCACCGACTGATATACATTTTTTTTTTTTATAAACCCTCTAGTTCAATTACAAATATTTTGATTATAAACTTGGTTCTAGTGCGTGATCCTGCAACCTTTAGTTGTGTTAGCACTGGGTGCTAAGAGTTTCCATATTTCATGATTTTGTGTCAACTACTAGTTTGTTAAAGAATGGAGAGGATATATAACAATAGAATCTGAAATATGTCATAGGAGGTGTAGTGTTGATCTAGATCCATCATCACCATTGGTGGTGCATCATTTTACTTTAATCACACTATTAAAACTAGGAAAACTTAAAACTTGCATTTTCGGTACTCTTTATAATATTAGGTGACACCATATTTGGTGCTTGTTGATATTATAAATGCACCATTGAGGACTTTTATATATCAAATATCCTAGACTAATTATCAATTCTCTTTATAATATTAGATGGCATCGTATTTTCCGCTTCTTGATATTATAAACACATCATTGAGTGATTTTTATATAAAAATATCCTAGGCTTGTTAGTGATCTAGGAAATGTACAATTTCTCTGTTAGTGGTGCCTCCCTATGTACCACATGCTTTGGCTAGCTTTGTTTAAATAAAACATATTCCCATTCTTTACAATGCAATTTGTAAATGTACAATAGCACCACTACCATTGCTCTTGTACATAATAAGCACATTGTGGAACAAAAATAATAAATATGATTCCCTTATTTTATTAATTCTTTTTATAATATTAGGGGGCACTCTACTCAATGATTCTCAATATTATATATGTATGGTTTAAATCTTATTATATGCAAAAATATCTTGGGATTGTTGGTGCCCTAGGTAATGTATAGAGGCATTGTTAGAAATGCATGCACACATACCAAGTGTATCGATAGGCTTTGTTTAAATTTAAAAATTTCTCACTTTTGTCGATACTCTTGTAGATTTAAATAAGCAACATTACTAGTGTTGTTAAGCCCAAGATATTTACTTATTACATTTCTATTGTTATATTAGTGTTGTCCTTATTGGTCGTTTAGGC
Source organism: Picea sitchensis (assembly GCA_010110895.2). NCBI lineage: Eukaryota > Viridiplantae > Streptophyta > Pinopsida > Pinales > Pinaceae > Picea > Picea sitchensis. The sequence continues at coordinate 1,618 of SNQJ01S0068907.1, forward strand.
CCTTTAATGGTCATCTAGAACCTTTAATTGTAATTGTACCCTTTGTATCCTCATTAGAGAAACTTTGAGGTCTTAAATGGGCCTCCTAAGAAAAATAACAAAATAATAGTTAAAATAATAAAATAAGAGTTATGAAATTTGGGAAAGAAGGGAAACTACTTCCTTGAATCGTATTTTTGACTTACATTCTTATAGGATTACTCAAATTTCAAGTGTAGGAACTCATTGGATGCGGAATTGAATTCTGCATCCAACGAGTACTCACTTTGCATACTTTTGATAGACTCATAGTGAGATAAACTAGAAATATATGAAAAATGGATTTCCTTTTCAGAAACACATTTTTTTCATGTATTTCCAATTTATCTCCGCCAGGGTCTATCAAACATATGCAAAGTGTGTACTCAATGGATGCATAATTCAATTCCACATCCAATGGGGTCCTACACTTGAATCTGAGTAAACCTATAATTATATAAGTAAAAATTGGGATTAAAAACCACAATTTTTTTCTTTCCCTCCAAAACTATTCACCCTTATGGTTGATCACATTTTCGGCTAGACTCTTTAATTGTAATTGTATCCTTTGTCTCCTATATATACCAAGAAGACCTAGTCTTAGAGATTATCTCATCTTGTGCATTTGTTATATTGTAAAAGGAGGTTTCCCCCTTGAATAGGTTTGTCATTGATTATCCTGTCTCATCCTCAAGGCACCGAGTTAATTTTATTTCTCTTTTTATTCTATTTGGGTGTTTGGTGCATAAAATTTGGTGTTAGAGCATACAATCCTTGGGTTTCACTCCTTCAATCAAGTCATCTTGGAATTTTCACTATAATTTGTTTTATGGGAAGTTTCATATTGTGAAATTTTTGGAAGCCTGAGAAGACATAAAAATAGTACCAGTGGTAAAATTTTTAGATTATGATTCAACATACTTTTCAGGTTACATGTTATGGAAGTTAGAGTTTTTGACCAGCCCTAAAACTGGTCTCAAATATGTGTTTTGGGTAAAAAATCATATCTGATTCCAGAAATCTCCAAATTGAGTGACACTAGTTGCATTGTAGAGTACATACAATAATGTTTCAGGTCAAAATTGCAAAAATAGATATAAAAAATTGGACACGTGGCAATCCATACAAGTTTTCTTTCCTCAAAGAGATAAATTCAACAAGTTTTCGGAAGTTACCACAACTTTTTCTTGGCACATCATAATTTAGTCAACCTATGGCATTGCAAAGAGAACATATCAAGTTACCACAAAATGAAATTTCATACTCAAATGTGTAGAAATTTCAGATTTATATGAGGTGCAAGGTCAACTTGCAGAACAATCTCCAAATTAGGGTTTTTAAAGGTATGTTAAATTGGAACTTGCATATTTTTTGGTTGGAAGATCTATTTGAGGCAATTCAAAATATTTGGTAAAGAGAAAAGTAAAGGATATATCTAAGTAGATATTATTTTTGTCTCACATGGCAATAGGTGGTGGAAAAAATTATACACTTGCTAAATCTACAAAGAGCTCATCCATGACTCTTTGAGAATGTGACGACGTAAAGAACAAGGTATCCCAATTAAGGAACCAAGTTAATGACATGAGTGATAATGTGTTGAAAAAGGTTGATTTTGCACATTCTCAAGAAATCCTTAAAAGGGAAAGTAAATATAAAATGGAAAAGTTGATTTTATAGTGGACGGATCTAAAGATGGAAGTTGAAGATAAAATGGAAAAGTTGATGTTATAGTGGATGGATCAAAAGATGGAAGTTGAAGATAAAATGGAAAATTTGATGGATCAAAAGATGGAACAATTAAAAAATTCTATGGAAGTCATGCTCTTACATACCCTATATGAGAGGTTACCTTAAAGTGATATTGTGATCCAAGGAAATCATGAAAATAAGGAGATAATTGTTTTTGAACCTAAGACACATATGGGGAAGATTTTAGCAAATTTTGAGAACACGAATATTGAATCCAGGAATCGTGATCATTCATCACTGCAATATTTGTATCATTGGGGGTTAAACTCAGGACCAAGGAACTACTTAATTCTCAAGATATATATGAGGAATTTTGATGGAAAAGATCCTATAACATGGATATTCTAGATGGAGAAATCCTTTGATCTACACCAAGTACCAACGTTACAAAGTATAACTCTTGCATCCTTGTATTTAGCACCTAGTCAATTTGTCTAGTACCAATGGATTTTTGAATCAAGAAATGATTCTATTGTCTATTGGTCCATTTTTATGGATGAATTGATAACACATTACAGTCATATTAAGAGAAACACATTCTTTATTCAATTGATAAGTCTTCGGCATATAGGTCCAATTACATAACATATTTTACAATTTCTAAAGTTGAGTTCAGAGTAAAGAAAATTATAGAGGATAATTCGTTAGAAATCTTTATGGGCACTTGAAAGGAGAGCATTCATAATGAGTGTGTTTCTTGGAACCTAAATAATTATATCATGCTTTTAGTGTGGAAAGGAGAGTTGTAAGTAAAAGTATGACCACTAGAAATGTTATCGCTAACAACTATAGAGAGAACCATGTTTCCTCTCCTAACCTCACTCAACCTATATGGATGACACCTCAACACATGGATGAAATAATATACAAGGGAATATGTTTCAATTGTGAAATAAAGTACAATAAGGAGCATAAATGTGGTGAGAGGAAATTATTCTATATAGATTGTGAAGAGGAAGAATATAAAGAACTAAAGTTGTCGCAAGATCTATAACTATAAGAGACTAATCCAACCATATCTTATCATGCATTGGCTGGAATTAGCACTCCAATACATCTTTCTCATTAAAAAAACCTTATTTTTACTATATATCCCATATTTTTACCAAATACCCATGTTATACCCCCCCAATACCCCTCATCTCCCCACCCCAATACCTACAATACATTGACTCTGTTTTTCATAATTTTAAAACCCCCTTTCTGAATGACTATGATAAGATATTGGTCAACAATGTGAAGGGCCCATGATTTTACCTTAATCTTTTAAAAACTGAAATGCCAATTACACTAGAAATAACTTTTAGAAATAAATGAAGATTGAAACCATTGTAATGTTATTTACTAAATTATATTCTCTTTTCTAAAGAATACTAATAACCAGGTTGCATTTAAGTTTTCTACCTCAAGAATAGAATATTTTTGACACAGTGTTATGTTTTGGTTTTAGTTGGAGAATATTGTGTTAGTTAATGAACACTTGATTTGAAAATTCAAAAAGCAATGCATAAATTTAGAAGGTGGTTTTCACAATGATCAACTATCTAGCTTATAATCCAATTAGGAAGTGAAATTTCAAATGACAGGCTGAAATGCTTCCCATTCAAACTAAAGAATAGATGTTACAAAAATACTTTGGTCTTAAGCCTTCTTGAATTTAATGAAGTTAAATGGATTAATCTATGAAAACCATTCTACACACCAAACCAAACTGTGAATTGAATTGTTGTAAATAAATCACACCAAACTATAAATTGAAATGTTGGAAAATAAATCACATTGCATAAAGTTGTAAATAAAAGAAAAATGATAATAGTGTACTAGAACAAGGGGGGCCTTCCTTTTATGGAACATGTTGTTGGAAACTACAGAACCCTAAATAATTATATCCATTTCAAACTTAGATATGAAAACTCATTTTATTAATCTGAAGATGAAATTGTTTTACAACATAAAAAACTAACTCATGATGGATCAAATTATTTCCTCTAAGCCTCCTCTCCTTGCAGGGATGAATGGATTCTTTTATATAATGGATTTCTAATAAATTCTTCAACAAGATGCACTAAAATCGTGCTATCTTCCTAGATGTCAAAATAGAGATCTAAAAAATAGATAAATTTGAATTGGATTGAGAAAAACACTCATGTTCTGTAAGGAGAAATGGGTCTAGGGACAACTTGAATGGAACTTATTTGGAAGATATGAAGCTTATTGATTATTCCACACTTGTTTTAGAGGCTTATGTTGACTTTCCCTACAATTTGAGAGTCGTTGATGCGATCTGGAAGTTTATTGACAAATTTACATATGGTCTTGAGCTTGTTTTTGATGTTGCGCTAAATCCTGGAGTTGTTTATATGCCAAGAATGACCTGGTGATTCTATTGATGACTTGATGACATTTGGAATATGATAACATCTTTGTTGTTCACCTCTTTATCATTGTTTTAACAACTTTCAATTCTTCTGTCAAGAACTCGTGAGCTACCTATTTTTCTCTTTGATCAATACAGAGGTGATGGTTCGTTCTCATTTCACCATGTTGCTCATTTCTTCATTCATGTCGTGCAAGTACAAGAACCTATGACTGTTGCAAGTTCTAATTTATCTTGTTGCTGCTACATGTTTCAAATGACATTGTAGTAGAACAATTAATAAAGTTGTTTTTGACATCTTTAAAACTATCATAAACTAAGAAAATGTTAATACAATAACCCATTTTACTTTAATTCCTCCTTTTTAGTTTTTTCCCTATATAAGTCATGGGAAGTGATAATAGATGGCTATTTATGGAAAACATGGTGAAGAAAATAAAGGGAAAAGGTTTAGTTGTTCGCCAAAATGATGCCAATTTAGCAACCCGACAATTTATTCATTGACATGAACTCTGATATCTTATGAGAGCACACCGGATGCGGATGACAGTGTAGTCCACCTTGATCCCATCAACATCACCTCCAGCACAAGAAACAAGGGACACCTGGATCTATCCCCCTCCACCCTCCATGCAATTTAATACAGGGTTTTCTCGAGGCTCTGGGATTTAACTCCGCGAGCCTCTCGTCTCTGGTTCTAGTTGCACCGTAGTACTATGGCATCGTGAGTGGTATTGTACATGATGCAAGAATTGGATGCCCATAACTCCTCCCTTATCATCCCTAGGAACCCCCACTTTTGTCTCATTATGCTCTGTCTTTGGCTCCCTCTCCCGCACCTGTTTGACGAGCCTTCTTCTCACGCTTAGAGCTCTCCTGACAACCCTCTATTGGATTTCTTCGTCGGTCTTCTCCTGCTTTTACTCCAACCCTGCATCAAAATACACATAGTGCACCAGACTCCCACTATGTCTAGACAACTATGTACAACTCCCTGCTTAGGGAGAGGTGGACGAGGAGGTTGAACGACATGCTCACACCCTCAATTGGTTGTTGTCATTCAAGAGGGTTATGAACACTTAGTATTGCGCTCCATTAGGAAAATGTTGGATTACTAGGAGGAGGAGATGACCAATTACCATTCGGCAACTCAACGAATGTAGAGGCGACACATAAGCTATTGGATGATAAAAAATTTGTTGGCTCGCGCCTTCATGATAACTTGACACCTTCGTACATCACATGCAAGAAAACAACATAAGCTCTGTCAATCAAGCAGGTAGCTCAAGCGAGTGATGCAGTTTTTTTAAGTGTGAAGAATCTATTTAATGAATGATTATTCTTGCCACACTGCTAACAAGGATGGAGATAAAATCCATATGACCAATTTGATGAAAATGTTGTCACTTAGCATTTTTATGCTAAACTGAGACATGTGAAGTTGAAATTTCTTGAAGAAATCATGCACTGTTGAAGTGGATTGGTCTGAAATAATCAGAATATGAAAGGTTGTTTTATTATCATATCCAAGTCCTATACTTTATTTGTTTTTTTTTTATCTTCCCAAGGTCTAATAATGGGCTTGGAAAGAGTATGCTAAATATGTTCATGAATAATTTCATCCTCATTTGAGACTGCATCTGAAGTTGTTTCAGTAAGTTGATCTTGTGTTGATTGTTGATTGGAATCATTATCAAATTCAAAAAGTGGGTTGTTCTAAAGAAGGACTAGTTCATATTGTTGAAGAGACTTTAGTTGGAGTTCATCATGAAGAATCCATGACTAAGTTTGAATAAGTTTAACGTTGTCTTGCGAAACTTGCAAATAAGTTAGAACTGATTTAAGAGTTTCTTTGTTGATTGAGATTGTGTTGTTGACAACAATGAGTATTAGAGTGTTTAGTAACTCTAATAATTTTAGACTTTGAGCCATTTTTAATGACAGAATGAGGTCTCCTTGTGCATGTAGGCCCATATTACAATTTACATGACAACAAAGAGGGATTCTTGCAACTCCACCTTGTATACAATTCAATGACTCAACCAAATCATTGTAGAATCATAAACTAGAGGGTGTCGGGTTCAACCGAGAATGCACTCAACAAACACAATTCAACTCAATTTTGAAAATACAAGTAAAATTACAAATTTTTGCAAGTTTGAATTAATGTTGTTTTTTTATCTTCAAATTTGAAGACTTCATGATGTGTTGAGTCCATAAAGTTCTCCTTTGATTATTAACTTTATTTTCACATTCTTTCAATGATTGGTTGACATTAATTTGTGCTAGAGTTGCATTAAGTTTCCATGTACTTCATGTGTGCATGATTGTATGATAAATTACAAGTATGATTTAAACATGTCAAAACTAGACACAAAACATCATAAACCTCCATAACAATAATGGCACTATCACACACAACAACAAATGTACCTTAAATCCCTTATTATTAAAATTTTTGGTGAATACAACAACAACCAAAATAAAGATTTATTTGATTATATGAGTACCTTCAATGACGATAGTGAGGCCAAATACAATTTAAATCTTTCAACATGCTTTCTCCTTCACAATACTTTGATAAGACTTCAAATTTTAGGCCAAAAATTTATTGACAAGACTTCAACTTTTGGGGAATTGTTTTATTGAAAACACTATTCAACGACCACACTAAGGTAATACTTAGAGTAACAATGTTAATATTTAGAGAATTATTTAATATAACAATTCTCATGTGATTATAATGTACCACTTATTGAGCATAATAGTTTTTTTTTGGGTTACATGGTGGTTAATTTCAATTATAGAAACAACGACACTTTAAGATTTTTTTTTTTTTTTTTTTAATCTCAAAATTACAAAATAATTACCTCAAAATTTTAAGGTCATCCAACTCTCGATTTCGGTCCATGGGCATGGATTGCAATATGATACCATTATTTGGCAAATTTTGTGTGATCATGTTGCATGCTTCTCTTGAACACCAATACGTTAATCCATTACTCACCACAATGGTCGAACAACACCTTGCTAGTAAGACAAAAGGTCATGAATCAACTCGATCTACATTTTGTGTTTTCGTTTGTTTTCTGTGATCCAACATCATTTTCCACTCATTAGAATTTTGTAGTCATATTGAAATGATCTTCCAACATATGTTTTAGATGGTGATACTATCAACCACTAAGTTGAATACAATTACCAAAGAATGGAAAATCGTGTCATGTTTATCTCTAAGGCCCCTTTTTTACCTCAATTAAAATTGGTTGTTTACATAAGCGAAATGAATGCAACCTCCATTTGATTTAAGAATCCCAATTGATTTTTGTTATTTTCAATTTATAAAAATTCCTTCTAAGGCCCTAAAAATGACTCCGATGCTTTTTACTTAATCTGCAAGATCTACATACAATGAATTCATAACACAAATTGCATGTGAAATTTTATACATCTATATATTTCGAACCCAAATAGCATATTCCCATGTCAAATCAATGTCAATTTCCAAAGAAAATGCAAACTAGGGCCATAGAAATTGATGAAAGATGTTGATTAGAATGACAAATAATATGATATAACATTGGACCCATCATGCAATGCCAAGAGATTAAACGATCTAATGGATCATCATCCTATGTTATTTTATCCTTAAACCAAGACAAACTGGATTAACTTGCATGAGAATCTTTGCAATGCGATCAAATTGACTGCTAATTTATTTGAGGGGATTGGCATCTAAGAAGTTAAAGTTAATGCATTTTGTGAGTTGCAGGTGAAAATCATCCAATAATCGTTTGTTCCTCACATCAAAGTCGGTTCTTAGGCTTACTTTATTGTATCATTTTATGTGGCAATGAGAGCCAATTGGCCAAAGCTCTATAATAGGATTTGCACCTAGATGATAAACTAAAACAACCACCTTATCCATGCTACAACATAGGGAAATGATCGAAAGGTCAGATCCAAAAACCAATATATGAATATATTTTCTTTCTTGCCTTGATGATGTAACTGATGTGCACCGATTTATTTTCTTAGATCCTGGAATGACGACTTGTCTTCGTTGTGAGGGAGGTATATATGATATGAAAACATGCCATCAGTAGATGAATGGCAACATTTAAAACAAAATCATGCCTACAATGACCCCATAAATTATTATCAATGTTCATTATTTTTTTTGTTCTCTCCTGAAGATAAGAGGCCAGTAAGCTCCATAGTGGTGTCGCTAGGGAAGAAGTAATACATATCATGTCGTAGATAGAATCCAACATCCAATTTGATTTAGATCTTTAAATGACAACAATATGTTTTGTTTCACCTATATTTGTTGACAAGTATCATGACCCCTTGTTGAGAGCCAACCAAACCAAACCGCTCAGAGAAATAGCTCATGGGTAAAACTCATCTATAAGAGATCAATGAAACTATGATCTATAATGGTTCAAACTTGAAAATCAAATTGACATAAAATGATGATAAATGATAGATTTGATGTATGTTAATGCCAATCTTAAACAAAAACATTTCTAGAATGTTTATCCTTTTCCATAAAAAAAAAAAAACTATTTTGCATGACTATTGGTTCATCTTGCATATTCATGATGAGGAATGCATATTCATGATGATGAATATAATTGTGGGAAGATCACTTCTATCAATATTTCCAACAGAACAAAATTTCCATGCCACAAAAAATAATTATTTTCCTTGATTATGTACACTGGTTGCTATTCTTTTTCTCTATTCTCATATTATCACTTTAATATAAATGCATTACATCATTGGTCCTTCAATGGCCTCCCATGGAATTTCCTTAAGAATTATTGTGCCCTCTACGGGCCCCTTAATACTCAAAGGGCTCTAATACCATGTTTAAAGAAATAGAACTGAAAATAGGACTGAGAGACACACCTGAAACTTGGTGGGAAAAGGCTTCAAACCATATTCTCATTACAATATTTATTCAAATGATACAAATTTATAGTATATGAATGAAACTATTTCATAAATTAGATTTTGTCTCACAGTGAGACTTGATCAAAAGATAAGTCAAGGAGGATGAAAAATAGGATTTAATACACACTTAGGATAAAAACTATATCCCATAATGCAAAATATACAAATATGTTGTAGGAATTTATGTTTGTATAGGGAGTCACGGGCTAACACCAAGTGGGTAGTGTTGATGTTGTATTAGAATCCAGATTTGTCATTTGGGAACATTGGCTCTTAAATTTTAGGAAATTTCTAATGATATTTTCATGGAATGAAAATAAATTGACTCTCAAATGTATCAAAGAGAAACCTTCTAAAGTGATAAGCTCTAATAGCATGACAAAATTGATAAACAAGGGACAATGTGTGTAATTGCATAATTGTGCTCACTAGATCTTCAAACATCTAGACCCTCTATTACTTTGGATATCCAAAGTCTTATCAACAATCATTCCAAGGCATTTGGAGAGGGTCTTAAAGGGGTCACTGCATGCTCAAGATCATGGACATGCTATTCATTTGCAACTAGGAGTGTACCACCTAACATTATTACTTACATGTATCCATATGCACAAAAAAAGTGAGATTGAGCATATGATCAAATAAATGTTAGAGGTTGACATCATTCAACCTAGCCAAAAGTGGTTTCTCTTCAATAGTGGTGGTTTGCAAAAAGTAAGTTTGATGAAATTTGTGTCCAAATTATAGAGAGCTAAACAAGATGACTATTAAAGATAGGTTTTTTATTCCTGTCATTGATGAACTATTAGATGTGAATTCTGAGAGGAAATGACCGCAGACCTATATCGACCCTCGAGGTGAGATCACTCGAGGATGGTTCTTTATCTCCCTCGAGCCAAATCAACTCTTTAGATTCCCTAATGGAATCACAAATTGTGGAATCCGCAGGACCCTTTTTTTGGTAGCGCTTCCACTGTCGCGTGAACAGCACTGGTAGCTCCCCTTCTCCCGTGTGACCACAACTTGCCCATATGATAGGCCCAATTCAAAGATTGCTTTTAGCGGCTTCAGATCTCAGGAGTTCGTGAGTCGAAGCCTCTGACTCTTCCTTTCCAATCTCAGCGATGCAGAAATGTTGATATGGGTATGAAATATTCTCTATTAGTGCTTCTTTCGCGTAGCCAGTGGAAGCAACACTGAAAACATAACACTTTCGCACCTTCGCCGTCGAAGGGTTAAGAAATATCTATTCTCTTCACGTCTTCAGGACTTAAAAAGTCGGTGAGATTGACCTTCGCTTAGGTACTTTCGCAACTTCGCCCACTTCCGCGAGGTTAGCGCGTCCAATCTTGACACCTTCTCTTCACGAAACCACGGCGATGTTGACTGACTGGCTTCTCTCGCGTTCTTGCTATTTGTGACTTTGCAAGTCGAAGGGTTGAACTCTCATTTCCTTATCTCGAATCCCCAGGTGAGAAGTCAATGGAGTATTGACTCCTTCCTCCAGGCGGCGCATGTTCACCTGCCAATCACACAGGACCCACCTTGTGGTTCTGCCACATGTCCACACACGTGCCTCGACTCACCGACACTTAGCGACTTTTGATGTCGAGATGAGGTCCTCCGAACCTCTGAACTTCTCAGAATGCAGAATACGGCGATGCAGCGTGAGGTTCCCCGATCAACGGTCCTCACAGCCCTGGATCAGCATTTGTCTTTCTCCTCGCGACCGCCACTCATGACTTGGACCACCCAACTCTTGGGCTCACCTTGTGAACCTCGGGTAGCTGGGAATCCTTTGATCTCTGCACGGTCCTCGCTTAGATGGACGGTCCAAGGTCTTCTCATGAATTCACCACTCCTGCGAAAGTCAGACTTCCTTCTTCAGATGTCTGAATCTTCGATATGGGTGATCTCGCGACCCGTGTCCTTATTCCAGTAGGCGACTCTCAAATTCTTTCGCTATTTGGGACTTCTCACTTTGCGACCTCGCGAATCTTGATGCAAGGGTTTTACCTTTCAACTTCGCGAATCAGAAATGAGATCATGCGAGTGATCCAATGGCCCTTGCTGGCTCCGGATCCCATGGTCTGATTTCTCTCGAGCTTGCACTTAGAAAAACACTCAACATAACCTTCTTTCTTCTCTGCCGAAGTCTGCGTCTGGAACAGCGAAATTCTCCACGGAGAATGTCGATCGTCAAATTCCTCCTTGACAATTCCTACGAAATGAAAGTGTTCTTTCATGAAATTTATCCACCTGCAAAACAACATCATTGCATCTTCTTACAACACTTCAAGGCAACAGCCCTCTTGAGCTTCTCTTCGAAAAATTCAAAGACTCTATCATAAGACTTTCTCCACAGCGAGTCTTCAAGGAGATTCACCGCGCACTCCTTGCAGAAACTCTTCAATACTTCTAAGTATTGAATTCTTCAACTCTACGCACTCTCCTTGTGACAGTCTTTCAACAATTCCCTCTGGTTGTAAACTCTGAGATTCTACTCGGCCAGTGCACACTTTTCATGGATCCTGTGCTTAATTTTCACTTTTTTGAGAATGAGAACAATGTTATCCTCGGCTTCCGATTGATACTCTGAACGGTGATGAACTCCGCGGACAATTCCATCATGCGGAAAGATGCTAACCTGACGGAAACAATTGAAACTCATTCTTTACTCTCCCTCTCTTTAGATTTGAGACATTCAACATGAAATCATACATTCTTCCACATCAAGAAAATGTATAACAGAAATAGTAAAGAATTCATGATCATAACATTCAATCATGCATACGAGGAAAGTATTTGAACCATGAGTCGAATCAAGCTTTATGCCGGTAATCTCGAGGAACTTATGTACATGGGTTCTTCTACGCAGCTTTTCACTTCTTCTTCTCTATGCTCTCTTGATTGATTATGCTAATGATACAATGATGATACAATTGAGGGTGCCTATATCCATTTTCCCTCCGTCCTAAAGCTAATCCTGAGATTTAAAGCTACCCTACTTTTCATTTATTATCATAAATGCCTCTTAATCCTTGAGACGAGAGCAGGACGCTCTCGGAATGCGATTACAATCTAAGTACACTTGCTGTAGTTGTTACATTTAATTTTTGTGTATCCAACTTCAAAACATTTCAAACAATTCATCGTGTTCCAAAATGTGTTGGTGTTTGTCCCCCACTCGGCTTGTGTTGGCAATGCTCACGCATCATACTCCCTCGCTTGAAAAATGTTCAAGGGTTCCTGAGGATCTCACATGAATATCCATGTACGGATCTGTTTCATTTTTTTGGTGGCATCTTCAATCGGGTGTCCTTCCATTTGACCAAAGTATTCAAAGTATTCCTTCTCCTGGTCCTCTTGCCGCTCTTTTGTCCAATACACTTTCCATCCGTGGTTTTTCTTCAACTAGCATCTGTTTTGTCCACCGAACCTCTGGTTGTTCACTATCTACTCTAGCTTTGTATGGGTACAAATGCGAGACGATGGAATGTCGGAGAATTCGATCCCATCACGGTAATTCAATCTCATAAGAATTTGCCCAAATTTCTTCAAGACCTTACATAGTGCGATCCTCTTCATCTTCAGTTTGTTGTATGTTCCTCTCGGGGAACCTTTCCTTTATCAGTGTGAAAGAATCAAATCACCAACTCAAACTAAAGTTGTCTCCGATGCTGATCGGATTTGCGTTTGTATTCTTGATTTGAGTCTATCAGTCGCTGTTTCATCTTGTCGTGAAGTTCCTTCATCACTTCTCCGAACTCTTCCGCACTAACTCCCCAGTTCTGAGTTGGTTCACGAACATTGGAAATTCCTCTTGGCTGTAATCCCATAAACAATTTGGAGCGAGGAATCGCCACGATTTCTAATGTTAGCCCGAATCATTATAAGAAAATTAAAGCCTATGGAAGAATATTGTCCCGACTATGGTGTTACGTCACCAAACTCCTCTTAAAGTCTCCAGCTCCTATTCCGCGGCTTATGTACGTCCATCAGGCCGAGGATGATAAGTTGGCGAATGAAATTTTTCCCATCTTTTTCCGCCACCATAAGGTCCTCTGGAAGTGTCCCACAAACTTGGTGTCTCGATCGAAACTATGCTCCTTGGTAAAGTCACCATTGAAATTCCGGATGACTTCTTTGAAAAAAAAGTTCACAATGTGAGTTGCATCACTAGTTTTTACGACCGCGGTAGAGTGTGCCATCGCCAGAAAATCTTTCTACCACTACAAAGATCAAGTAAATCCCTCTTTGTGTTCTCGGTAGTGCTAATATGAAGTCCATGCTGACTTCATCCCGCGATATCGGTGTAAGATTAGCGGTTGATAAAGCACGATACGCCTCTTTCCTTTTGAATCTTGACAAATTCTACATCTGTCCAAAATATTTTGATGTAAGCTCTCATTCCTGGCCAAAATATGATTCATTTAACTTTGAGAATGTCTTTTCATGACCCGAAATGTCTGGTCAATCCTCCTTTAAATGTTTCTCAGCTAGCGAGATTCTCTCCCTCATGGAGCATTTTGGAATACAAAGTTGATTACCCTTAAACAGTAATCTTCCTGGATCATGTATTACCTGTCCATTGACTTCTTTCCACGAGAATTGGATTCTCAGCTTCATGCGCCTCCTTAAAATTTGGATCATCTACGTACATGTCCCTCAGATCATCAAAACCCGGTGTTTTTACGCGAACTCATGCAACAAAAAACATTTCCTGCTTAAAGCATTAGCAACTTTGTTAGCGGTACCAGAAATATGCTTAATTACAAAAGTAAGGTTACGCATGTATTCAGCCCATTTTACATGTCTTTGATTCAACTTCTCATTGAATACCAAATTGCAAAGCATGATTGTCACTATATGAACAAACTCGCCAAGAATCAAGTAAGTGTCTCCATTTCTTTAAAATGTGTAGTATATAGAATATTGTCGCATGTGGGTATTTGCTTTGGTTTTCATTGACTTCTCGCGAAATTATGCTATCAGCAGATCTTCTTAACAAGGCCTTAATGTACAAATCCACTTGCATCACATTTGCCCTGAAAAGTCTTCTTAAAATCCCCGGCAAAACTAGAATTGGTTGTTCCTTGATTTTCCTTTTCAACAAATCGAAGCTTTTCTCTTGCTTCTACGTCTATTGAAAAGACTTGTGTCTCTTCTTCTTGTGTCCATCATGATTGCACTAATTCCCGCGGGAATTTCACGATGAACCATGGATAGAAACTAGCCAATCCATGAAAAATTTGAACTTCAAAGATATTCTTTGGTGATGGCAATTCTTAATTACCTCCACCTTATCACGATCCATCTCAACTTATCATAAATAAAAAACCCAAATAAATGAGCTGCAATGTCTTCATGAATGAGGATTTCTTCAAACATCAGCAACTTCTCTTCTAGCGTAGCCTCTTCGTCACGTAGCCAAAATGGTTCGGAACGCTCTGCTTGTACGGTTTCTTGGCATCGATATGTCATCAAGGATACGCCAATGACAAATTTTGGTGAAATCTTCAGACTTGGTTTCATCAACCTCGCTGATGGTACTTGGTAGTTAAGTTAAGTAAGCGACATAGCGATCCATTCAGCACAACCCTTAGGATTGGTCTTGAATCTTTGTCTTCCATTCATCACCACTACTCTCATCCTAGTCTGGTGATATCCACTTTTCAAAATCAATCTTTGAAAATTTGGCCCCCCTCAAGCAATCCATCAAATCATCCATCGCCAGCAGTAGAATGCATGGCCGATGGTTATCTTTGTTGATTTCTCTTGAGAATTAGGTACACATCCTCAAATCCTCGGGTCTTTCTTTGGGTGAACCTTTGTCGAAACAACACAGGACTCAAACTTTCTCTAACCAACCCTTTGTCCATTAAATCTTGGACCTATCTTTTGACCTCTTCATTCTCCACCCCGTGAAAGAGCGTCAATCACATCCTTTTGTTTGGAAAACTTGCTCTTGGAATGAGATCAATGTGATGACTTACACTTCTGATCGGTGTCAACGAACAAGGTAATTTGGAGTCACTACTATGTAATAAAATTCCATCCGATGGTTGCTGGACGTTCCTTTGGTAGATCAGCCCACTCTTGTGGCGGTCAAGAAAAACTGATTGTAGGCTTCGACCATAATGAATTCGGTTTTCCTCCTTCTTCTTAACTTATGTAGAAGTTCCTTCCCACTCATGAGAAGTACACCATTGCTTACTTCAGGTTTCACCCCTTTGTCCCGCTGTCCCGAATAGCTTGTGAGTTCTCCCATTCTTCTCTAAGTTATGTATTTCTTGCCTCCATTATATGAACCATATTCACCGTCATGTTCCGCGTCTACTAACAATAGATGACAAAAACATCCTGGCATAGGGATAACATCACACAATATCTTATCGTTATATCCTCCTATCTTAAATTCCAGCTAAACATTGTTTAGTGACATTTTACCTTATGTATCCTCCTATCTTAAATTCAACTAAACATTGTTTAGTGACATTTACCTGATGTCCTTTTTGTAGCCATGAAACTCTTTATGGACTTGGATGTTCAATAGTCTCCAGCTTCAACTTTTCTACCATCTCTGTAGAAATGAGATTGTCTGTGCTACCACTGTCCACAATGACCTTGCATACCCTGTCTTTGGTTTTGCAAGCAGTCTAGAAAAGACTGTTCCTTTGCACTGGATTCTTCGCCTCCTCTTCTAGTGTTAAGAGAACTTTCCTCATCACCAGTGATCTTCCGCCTTCAGCATCCTCTGCCTCAAAATTCCTCTTTTGTGCTTCGGCAATGTGAGTGTCACCTCCTTCTTTCTTTTTATCTGGACATTTATAAGACTTGTGTCCAACCTTTCCACATGTGAAGCATTTCACCACTCCACCTCTTCCTCTTCCTCTTCCTCTAGTGTGAGGAAAAGTGTTGTTATCAGCATACTGTCCTCTCTATTCAGTATACTGCCCTCTGTGTGAGATTCCACCTCTCTCAGTTTGAGGTTGAGGTTTCTTCCATTCGTCCTTAGGCTTCTGATTCCTATCTTGGACAACTGTCTTGCCTCTGGGATGACTTCTGCCTCGGCCTCTTTGACCTTGTTTTCGGCTCAGCTTCTCTTTATCTTTTAGAGCCATCTGATAAGAGTCTTCCACTGTTCGGATGGTCATCATGCTCATCTCATCCTGAATGTTGTATCTTAGACCATTCATGTACCTAACAACTTTTTCATTATCACTTTCGTGATGACCTGCCCTGATGTTCAGCCTGTAGAATTCTTCAGTGTACTCCTTCACTGACATCAACTTCTGTCTCAAATTTTGCATTCTCCGAAATAGAGTAATTTTATAATCCCTGGGAATAAATTTTTCCTTCATCTTCGTGATCATCCTATCCCAACTCTTGATTTTCTTCTTGCCTTTGCAACGTCTATCAGCTTGTAGTTCATCCCACCACAATGTTGCATGTCCTTTAACTCTTGTGACAACATGTTTGACCTTTTTGTCTTCCTCGACATCTTCATAGTAAAAATATGTGTCTAGGGCTCTAATCCAGTCTAGAAGCTCTTCAACATCCAAGTTTCCTTGATATACTGGAATATCCATTTTTACTCTAGCACCCATTCTTGCAACATCCCTAATCAAGCGTTCATTTGCTGCATCTTCTATTGTAACTTCTTCTCTTTCATGTCCAACTTTATTTTCACTTTCATAATCATTGACATATCCAACACCAGCTGTGCGCCTCTGCTTTATTTCCATGTCCACGACTTTGGCGCGTAGGTAATGTATATCTCTTTCCATGGTTGGATTTGGCACCTGCCCACCCCTTTCTCTTAACATCTCCCTATCCTCTGGCGATTCAGGTGTTTGTCTGTCTCTTCTTCTCAACAACATGGCTGAGATTTTCTTTCTCGCTTTCCCTGTCTGAAGTATACAAACAGAGTCAAGCTCTGATACCACTTGACGCAGACCTATCGACCCTCGGGCCGAGATCCACTCACATGATCGTTCTTTATCTCCCTTGAGTCGAATCAACTCTTTAGATTCCCTGCTGGAATCATAAATTATCGATCCACAGGTCCTTTTTGGTAGCTTCCCTGTGCGAACAACACTAGGTGCCAGCTCCCCTTCTCTGTGCGACCACAACGCTATGACCAAGGCCCAATTCCAAAAGGTACTTGTCGCAACTCGCGATCTCGCGAGTTTGCGAGTGGAAACTCCCGACTCTTCCTTTCCAATCTCGTGATACCTGAAATGCCGATATGGGTATGGATCTTCCTCTATCAGCACCTTCTTCGCGTGAGTGCTGTCTAGGCCTAACACTAGCTCCTCTCGCTACTCGCACCTTCGCAAGTCGAAGGGTTAAATCTCCATGCTCTTCCCGTGCGAACCTCCAAGACTTAAAAGTCATCGAAGATTGACCTTCCTTCCGTACTTCTCACAACTCGCCACTTTGCGAGTTGTAGTGTCCAATCTTGGCACCTTCTCTTCACGAAACCCCGAGAAGCAATGCTGACTTTTCTCCTCACGCTCTCGCTACTCGCGACTTTGCAAGTCGAAGGGTTGAACTCTCGTTCCCTTATCTCATGAATCCCCGAGATGTGAGAAGTCAATGGAGTATTGACTCTTTCCTCCAGACAACGCGTGTTCACTAGCCAATCACGTGGGCCCCACCTTGTGGTTCTGCCACGTGTCCACACTCGTGCCTCGACTCTCGGCACTTCACGACTTCTGATGTCGATAAGAGGTCCTCCTAACCTTCGAACCTCCGAATGCATGATACGCGCGATGAGTTTCTGATCCAACGGTCCTCCCGTACCCTAGATCCAACGACTGTCTTTTCTCCTCGCGACTTTGCCACTCGCTACTTGGAGCACCCAACTCCTGGGCACTCACCTTGCGAACCTCCGAATTCATGAGATCCTTTGATCTCTGCCACCTGTCCTCCTCAGATGGACGGTCCCGATCTTCTCACGATTTCTCCACTCACAAAGTCAAGATATTTCCTTCTCTAACTCCCGATGTCTGAATCCCCGATATGGGTGATCTCGCGACATGTGTCCTTCCTCCAATCGGACAACTCATATTCTTTCTCTATTTCGGGACTTTGTCTTTCCCGACCTCGCGAATCTTGATGCAAGGGTTTTGACCCTTCAACTTGCGAATCCACGAAATGAGATCACGCGAGTGATCCAACGACCCTTGTTGGCTCAGATCCTATGGCCCGATTTCTGCTGAGCTTGCACTTAGAAAAACACTCATCGTAATCCTTCTTGCTCCTTTGCAAGATCTGAAGGGTCTCAGAACTTTGTGAATTGTCCACGAAGAATGCTGACCATCAAATTCCTCCTTGAAGATTCCTGTGAAATGAACAAAGTGTTCTTTCACGAAACTTATCCACCTGCAAAACAATGTCGCTGCGCCTTCTTACAACACTTCAAGGCACTAGCCCTCTTGAGCTTCTCTTCGACAACTTCGAAGACTCTATCCCTTTTGAGATTTCTCCACAACTCGAGTCTTCAAGAAGACTCCTGCACACACTCCTTGCGACAACTCTTCAATACTTCCAAGTAGTGAATTATTCAACTATGTGCACTCTCTGCGACAATAGTCCTTCAACAATTTCGCTCAGGTTGTATCTCTGAGACTTCACTTGGCCTACACACTCCTTGCACAACTCCCGTGCTTAATTTTCACTTCTGGGAGAATGAGAACAATGTTATCCCTCCTGAGATTTCAAAGAGTGATACTCTGAACTTGTCAACGCACTCCTTGTAGACAATTTCACTGCACTCCTTGCAGGAAAACTCTTGCTCAGATAGAGAAACAATTGAAACTCATTCTTTACTCTCCCTCTCTTCAGATTTCAGACATTCAACATGAAATCATACATTCACACATCAAAGAAAATGTATAACAGAAAGAGTAAAACAATCATGAGAATAACATTCAATCATGCATACACAGAAAGTATTTGAACACCATGAGTCTGAATCAAGCTTCATATATTAATCTCAGAACTTCTGTACATGGGTTCTTCTAGACAGTTTTCTACTTCTTCTTCTCTATGCTCTCTTGATTGATTATGCTAATAATACAATGATACAAGTGAGGGTTTCTATATCCATTTTCCCTCCGGCTCCTAAAACTGTCTAATTTAGGAATTTAAAGCTACCTACTTACATTTACTAACATAAATGTCTCTTAATCCTTCAGACGAGAGCGTGATGCTCAAGGTCTGATTACAATCTACAAGTATGCCCTTTCTTAATTGTTTCATTTATGTTTGGCGTATCCAACTTCAAAACATTTCAAACAATTCATCATGTGCCAAAATGCGTCGGTGTTTGTCCCCCGCTCGCTTGTTGTTGGCGATGCTCCTGCATCAGGAAAATTTATTTACCAAGTTGGATCTCCATTTTGGATATCATCAAATGAGAATGATGGAAGAATAAATTCCCAAAACAACATTTAGAACACATAAAGGTCATTATGAGTTTTTAATGATGTTGTTTGGCCTTACTAATGCACATTCCACATTTCAAAGCTTGGGGAATTCTATTTTCAAACCTTTCCTTAGAAAAATTGTGTTAGTATTTTTCGATGATATACTAATCTATAGAAAATCTCGGGAAGAGCATGTAAAACATGTTGATAGTGTCTTAAAACTATTGGAGGAACAACAACAATATGCAAAGCCATCCAAGTGTGCCTTTGGGGTTTAGGAAGTGGAATATTTGGTTCATATTGTATCTCTTGAAGGTGTTAAAGTGAAACATAAAAAAATTAAAGCTATGATGGAATGGTCAATTCCCAAAACCTTACATAATCTTAGAGTATTCTTAGGATTGATGGGATATTACTGGAAGTTTGTCAAGAATTGTGGTCAAATAGTAGCACCTCTAATAGTGTTATTGAAAAATGAGGCATTTTCTTGGACTTAGAGAAGAAACCGAAGGTTTTAAAAAATGTAAGGATCCTATGTGTACAATTTCTACCCTCACCATGACCAACTTCACAAAAGCCTTTATTGTAGAGTGTGATGCTTTAGGGCATGGTATTAGTGCAATTTTATTGGCTCACAACTCCTCTTGCCATCCTCAATTCAATGGGTAAAATGAGATTGTGAATAAATTTCTAGAAGGGTATCTTCATTACTTTTCATTTGATAAACAAAGACAATGGTTCAAGTGGTTTTCCTTGGTAGAATGGTGGTACAACACATCCTTCCATACTTCATAAAAAATGTCCCCATTTGTGGCACTTTATGGCTATCATCCTCCATCCATCACATCACCCTTAGAGGATAAGCGAAGGTTCAAGTAGTGGAGGACCACATAGAGCACCAAGAAGAGGTTCTCCAACTATTGAAGAGAAAATTGGATATAAATCAAGATAGGATGAAACAATAAGAATATCAACATCACAATGAAAGGGAATTTAAAGTAGGGGATTGGGTATTTTTTACGCTACAACCACACAAAAAAATGTCCCTCAAGAAACAAAAGAAATACAATAAATTATCACCCAAGTACTATGGTATTTATATGGTGTTGCAAAGGATTGGAAGTACGTCTTACAAATTGGAGTTTCCTTCATATTCAAGTGTACATCCAATCTTCCTTTTTTTTTATTATTAAAGAAGGTAATTTGTTACAAGATCCTAGTTCATACTATTTTACCGAAGATTAACAAAGAACAAAAAATTATAGTAGAACTAGAAATAATTGTTGAAACATGCATCAAACAACTGTGAAATAGAGTAGTTACTAAGTACCTCATCAAGTGGAAGAACCTACCAATAGAGGAAGTGACGTAGGAAGATGAGTTCTTCATGCAGAAACATCCATAGCTAATCAAGTGTTGAGGGAAACACTTGTTTGAAGGGAAGGGGCATGTTAAGCCCTAGATATTGAGTTATTACAATTATAATGTTATATTAGTGTTGTACTTATTGGTTGGTTGGGCCCTTTAATGCCTGTGTAGACCCTTTAATTGTAATTGTATCATTTTTCTCCTATATATACCAAAGATGCCTTGTTTTAGATATTCTTTCATCTTGTGCATTTCTTATATTGCAAAAGGAGGTTTCACACTTGAAGAGGCTCCTCAATCATTATTATCTCTCATTCTCAAGGCATGGCATTACTTCTCTTTCTCTTTTTATGCTATTTGGATGTTTGGTGCATAATAGGTGCTCACTTACATATTAAGTACACATTTCTATTCAAAGATATAAAATAAAATCTTCCAATCTTATCAATGTTTTTTAGAATCTATGAAGGTGCAATTGGTGGTGCATTTGTGTAACGCCCCATTTTGACATAGGAAACTAAATTACATTACGATTGATTTATATTTCCTTGCTTATTATCTATGGAACACTATCAGAAGAATAGAAATTTAGTATATGGACATGTGGAGCTACATATATATTAATATTATGAATAGTTACTATTTATGTGATTAATGATGGATGTTGTGTGATTTACTTCTAGCATGAAAGTTTTAAATGAAGGATTTTGGTACATGGATATTGGTTTGAATTATATGTTTTAACACAATCAGTACCATGCACATGATGAGTAACTAGCTAGTTTACATGGTTCATTGATGAGTAACGTGGATATCACATTTCAATAGTTTTATGGTTATACATGATCTTGTTTTGTAAACTAACCTACAAATTGAATGGGCTATGCTATAGCCACAAAAGTGTGACATTAAAGTGATCGATGTCATGGGAATTGAATGAGAAATGGTATGCTAGGAAGAATTATTTTTTTTATTTTTAAATTGGTTCAATGCATTGCTATGATATTTGGGGAAGTGTAGGGTTTTCAGGTAGCACGATTACCCAAGCTGGATATTCGATGACAAATCTCTCAAAACAACCACAACACCACAATATGGTTAAGGATAGGGTGTTGACCCTAGTTCTATCATGAGGGGTGGAAGTATTTCCCACTGTTTGTCCTTCAAAACCTACAGTCATAGGAGAGTTGTGTTAAGCCACACTCCCATAGACGTGTGGTGGTGACTGCCAATTGCTTGCTAGGGAAAATTGGTCAAGTTAGTTTAGACTTCAACTTATGGGTTCTATCTAGAGTTATGTCAATATAGTTGACATTATAATATAGTCCAACAGGGGAAAGGATAAGACGTGGAAGATGGAAGTAGGTTAGGAAGGAAGGGTGATTTGGTGTAGTTGAGAATTAACATTGTAAACTTAATGCCCGGTTGATTTCTTTTTTGTGTGTATTGTATGCTTAATTCAATTATGATGATCTAGGTGTCATTTTTAATTCATTTAAATTGTTGTGACCTATGAATTATTTTTATTTTGTTAGTATAAATAAATGATTAATGCATTACGAGATTTGTTGTACTATTGACTTGATTGTGAGAATACATGAATTGTGCATTAAAGACAATGATTGGTTATCTTTAATACATACAAAACTTATCTATATGTTAGCTATGCATACACAGGTCGCACATGCACGTTAGTACGATTGCTTGATATATTAGTTACTAAACTAGGTTATTAATTACTTAACTAATGATTGAATGATTATGGAAATTTGATTGTTTAGGTAAATATGTAACTGCGTTAAGAATTCTCCTTGACATGATATATTGATTGGCATGGTACATTAAATGAGTTGGTATTTGTCATTTATTTAGGAGAATATTTTTGTTTTACTTGTGAACTTGCATGAGAAAATATGAAAAGGGGACTCACACACTTTCTTTTATAATTATTACCCTATTAAAAATCATTTAATAATGTGTTTTAATATAACTCTTCCCAGTGTATCTAGAGGGGTAAGTGACTTTAATGAGAGTGGTTGATGAACATTGCGAAGGGGGAAGGGAAATAAGAGAGTGGGTGGATCTCTAGAGGGAATAAGGGAGGGTTGATCAAGTGAAAGGGAAATTTTGGATTTTTGAGAAAACATACTTGGAGGTGTGAAAAAAAAACTATAAATGGGGAGGCTAGTTGTGGAACTAAGAGAGATTGGTGGAAGATTGACATACCATGGCTATGTTATTCTGGAAATTTGGGCACAGAGGGATAGGAAACCCCCCAAATTTTCCTAGAGATAGGGAGTCAGTGATGTCATTCCTAACTGGATGGAAGGTAAAACCAGTTTTGGGTAGCTAGACAAGGCTAGGACGTATCCCTACATGGAGAGATAATCCACATCAAATAACTAAATTAGGCCGAGTTAGAGGTATTCTACTTATCCCTAATTAGTTATAGTTAATATTTTAACTTATGAGGCTATAAATTGAACTTATGTTGTCTTGAAATTGAAATTGAAATTGCAATGGTTTAGTTTAAATTGCAATGTATAGAAATAGAAATTACTTTGACTACTTACACATTTTGTAAATTGGTATGAATTATACATTTTATTTGCCATAGATAATAAATTTTCATAATAGTGTCTGTATTAATATGTAAAATGTCCACTTAAAATTACATAATTTACTACCGAGTCTTTAACTCTAAAGCCTTGGTGAAGGGCCTTACACATGGTATTGGAGCACTAGTTTAAAAACTAGAGCTTAGGGCCTACTTGAATTAAATGTAAATACAATGCATGTACATAAATAGAACAATCTATAAATGGATATCCCTTAAGCTTGAGAAAGATCTGCAACTTGGAACTAGAATCCATATTGCATGGTAGATAATTTTTCCAACCTTGAAACCAGATAAAAGCCACTTGTTCACATGTTCCAACCACCTATCTACCTAATTAAAGCCGCTTGTTCACTTGCGTAAGACCTCACATGTAAAACAAACATATGTTTTTGATAAAACTTAGGATATATATATATATATGATTAATTTATAATTTGAGTGGGCCTATTGGTGAAGAACAATTGTTTCCTCCTTTGAGGTCACAAGTTCAAATCCAATGGGCAAGTGAAAACCTTTTTTAGAGTGAAAAACTTGTGAAAATGTTAAAAGTTTGCACCTATAAGTGATCTATTGATTAAATTGAACCAATTTGTTGTTTATGTGTTTTTTTGTTTATATATATTATAAAAAAATTATTATTTTATTATTAATTTAATATTATTTTGTGGATACAATTATTTTAATGCTTTATGTTACATGTACATCTCTCCCATAAACAATCAAACCAAAAATAAATAAATTATATCACTATATTATATATTATGATAATATAAAAAGAAACATTATATTAAAAAAGATTGAATATTAAAAAAACACATTATAAAAAAAAATTTAAATAAAAACATGAACATATTAAAAAATATTAAATAAAAACATAAATTATATGTAAACCTTCAAACTGTTAGATTCATAATGAAGAAAAGAGCAGGAATATAATGGAAATAATAGAAGCAATCAAGAAACCATGATGAACATAGATAACTAAATACTGGCATAAAGAACATACTCTATATTCATCAATGCTTGAGCAATGAGTTTGAAATAATCATGTACATAGACGTACATATATAACACAAGAAGACCAAACTGTCATGTAACTATATAACAATTAGGTAAACTAACTAACTTATGATTAGAGTTTTAACATCCCCCCTTAATCATAAGTTTGTTCTTGCCTGAAAAACTACCACTACTTGACAATCAACAATGTGTCAATCGAATATTCAGAGGGTTCGCTGAACATGCTCTCTGAACTTTGAAAAAAAATAACAGAAGCTGATGTCTTCTACTAAATTGGTGGTTTAAGTGATCCGGATTTTATGAGCAGAATGGAATGACTACAGATTATTACCAAATGCTTGACACAGAATAACATAGATACAATAAAATTGGTTTTCTATTCAATAAGGAAATAAGTTGAAATTGTAAAATGCAGCGGAAAACAAGCTTGCTGGAATGGTGGCGG
>SNQJ01S0068907.1:26662-39184 GCA_010110895.2 Picea sitchensis
ACATGCTCTCTGAACTTTGAAAAAAAATAACAGAAGCTGATGTCTTCTACTAAATTGGTGGTTTAAGTGATCCGGATTTTATGAGCAGAATGGAATGACTACAGATTATTACCAAATGCTTGACACAGAATAACATAGATACAGTAAAATTGGTTTTCTATTCAATAAGGAAATAAGCTGAAATTGTAAAATGCAGCGGAAAACAAGCTTGCTGGAATGGTGGCGGCTTATATCTGAGAAGAGATGTGACGACTGTGCTCATTCACAAAACGATGATTACAATGAGGCTCTCAAGGCCTTTTTACAATAAACAGGAGTTTCAAAAACCCTAAACATCCAAAAATCTAACCCTAGGAGATGAAGCACCAAAAGTCATGTGGGCCCCGTTTGGGTAAGTCAATACATCAACTTCCCGGGGTCATAACTTTTGCATACGATCTCTGTTTTAGGCGTATGATAGCCCATTGGAAAGATATATTCGAGGAATACAACAGTTGCACAAAATTTTATCACTACAACATACCCCAAAAAATGTCGTTTAGGGCCTTAAAATGGCTCCGGAAGTTCAGGACCCGAAAAATTGCTAAAAATAGTAAATTATCAAAATTGCTAGAAAGTTGTTTTGAGCCAGCTGGGAAAGGTGGGTGGCCACCGATATCCACCTGGATCAATCCTCCATCCTTAGGAAGCAATGGTATCCATTGCGTTGAGTTCCCCCATCATATGAGGAAATTTCTACTGAATTTGGCCCTGGGTGAGCCACTTGCCTTGGTGTAGGAGTTGCCTTGCTTTGACGATTCAATAAAGCTGGATCCTTTGTTGTCGAGTGCCCTTGATCTGTGTTTCCACAATCTGATCACTGGATGCCTGTTGTATTCAGTCGAGGTTGAGATCTGTTGGTGTCAGTTGTTCTACTACGTCTAAGGTGTCCAATAATGGTGGGAAATAAGGCCGAAGGATGTCCACGTTGAACACTGGGTGCAAGCCAAGGAAAGGAGGAATGTTGAGCACAAAATCATTATCCCCCATAGCCTTGGTGATGGTGTACGGCCCATATCGGAGTATGCGAAGCTTTCGATGGGGTCCTGTAAGGCGTTCTTTCTGCAAGTGCAACCAAACTTTGTCGCCCACTTGAAACTTATGTGGAACCCGATGTTGATTATGGCACTGCTTGTACTTGTCATTAGACTTCTGTAGGATACCCTGAACCTATTGGCGGATGTGCTGGATCCTCTCAATGAATCGAGTGGCTTTGTCAGCCTCAGTTGGAGTAGGAGAGGAGTCGATCGAGGTGACCGCAAGGGGAAGTGCAACATCTATGGGACCCAATGATTGGAATCCCAACCCCACCTAAAAGGGGATTTGGCTGGTTGAGCTACGCAAGGCTCGATTGTAGTTATGCTGGACATAGGGAAGATTCTCATCCCATGTGTGAGGGTGCTTGGAATTATACATGCACAGGATATGCATGATCATTCGATTTACGACCTCGGTTTGGCCATCTGTTTGGGGGTGGAAGGCTGTGGATTTGGTGAGCTTGGTGTCCAGCAGTGACCAGAGGCTCGACCAGAATGTGCTGAAAAATCGACTGCCCCGATCTGAGACAATGGTTTGTGGGATTCCAAAATGTACCTAGACTCATTCAAAGAAGAGCCTGGCAGTGGCTTCTGCTGTGATGCTCTTCTTGCAAGCAACCAAAATCGCCATCTTAAAAAAACGATCGAAAACCACAAAAACACAGTCATTTCCCCGCTTGGTGGATGGGAGGCTCGACATGTAGTCCATTGAGATGGATTCCCATGGTTTGTTAGGAGTAGGAAGAAGGGTGTATAGGCCCTGTTTCTTAGTGGTTGGTTTGGCAATAACGCAAGCAGTGCAAGACCTGATATACTTGTTGACCTCCTGTCGAAGTTTCGGTCAGTAGAAATGTTTTTGTAGCATCGCCACTATCTTTTCAATGCCAAAGTGTCCTGCCATCCGACTGTAGTGGGCTTCCCAGATCTGCTTCTCTCGCTCACTTGAGGGAACACATATATGGCCCAGACGACACAACAACCCATCTTGAAGATGGAAATTATCGACAACTGCCTTTGCACCCAAAATTTGGTAGGTGGTGGCGAAGTCTGGGTCTGTCTCATAGAGTTGGGGCCATCTAGAGGTCTCATGGCCGCATAAGTCTAGCACTGTGGTGAGTGCCGCGACTGGTGGTCTGCTGAGGCAATCAATGACATGGTTGGTGCTTCCTGTTTTATACTTGATGTTGAGGTGGAATTGCTGCAAGTATGTGGACCACTTTTGATGGCAGTCATTCTGCAATTTTCCTTATGTCTGCATGAATTGTAGTGGCTTATGATCAATGTGGATGACTGTCTCTCTCCCAAGAATGTAATGTCTCTACTAGCGGCAGGCTTTCACAATGGAGTACATTTCTTTATTGTAAGTAGGGTACTTACAGACAACATCTGTTAGTGTCGCACTATGATAGGCCATGGGGTGGTCGTGCTGCGTGAGAATGACACCCACAACATAGTTTGAAGCATCAGTCTCAATCTCAAAGGGTTGCTGCAGGTCTGGTAGTGAAAGTACTGGGGCTGAGCACAAACGCTGCTTCAAATCATCGAACGCTTGTTGTTGGGGTTGGCCCCATGCAAATTTCTCCTTACCACCACCCCTAGTTATTTGGTCGAGGGCCCATGCAATATGGGAGAATCCCAACACAACCCTGTAGTAGAAATTGGCAAGGCCCAAGAAGCTTCGAAGCTCCGTGAGTGTGGTTGGGGCTGGCCAGTCACGGATGACATGGATCTTGGCTGGATCCAAATGTACGCCATGTTGATCAATGATGTAGCCTAAGTAATGGACCTTATCCATGTCGAATGATCATTTTTCCAAGTTGGCATATAACTTGTGTTGTTGTAGGGTGTGCAGAACCTGCTGAATATGCTGCAAGTGTTCGACCCAAGTCTTGCTGTAAATGAGAATCTCATCAAGATACACCACTACAACAGTATTGGTGAATGGTCACAGGATATCATCCATCATCCTCATGAAAGTGGCTAGAGCATGTTTTAGACCAAAGGGCATGACCAACCATTCAAAAAGGCCTTCCTTTGACTTGAAGGCGGTCTTCCATACATCTCTCTGTTCTATCGGGACCTGGTGGTAGCCAGACTTTAGATCAATATTACTGAATTATTTGGCCCCCATGAGTTGATCAAGGAGGTCGTCGATTTGGGGAATCGGGTACCGGTTTCTGACTGTGATTTTATTCAGAGTCCGATAATCAATGAAAAGTCGTCAGGTTCCATCTTTCTTCTGTACCAGCATGATTGGGCTCCCACAAGGTGATGAGCTAGGATGGATGTGTGCCTTGTGGAGCAATTCTTGGATCTGTTGTTTGATCTCCTCATTCTCTAACAGAGAGTGATGATAGACTGGCCCATTGGGCAATGGTGCCCTGGGGGTCAGATCGATGGGGTGCTTGACCTGCAGTGCAGAGGTACCCCAATAGGCGAGGATAATATATCCGAGTATTCTTCCACGACCTTATCTACTTGCTTCTGCTATTTGGGGAGGTCGGCCGCAGAGACCCTGGATGTGGCTGTGATTTTTCTTTCATTCTGAGAGTAGATCACGAAGAAGACAAACTTTCCCGTCTAAGAGATGACCTTCCTGCATTGCTTAGCAGAGATCAAGGAAATAACACTAGGTGGGACAACCTCGTGTATCCTGTACAATTTCCTATTCAAAGTACTAATAACACTACGAGGCCTAGACTCATATACAACATGATGTTTCCATAAATAAGGTTGGCCCAAAAGAACATCACAAACTTCGAGAGGAGAAACATCACATAATACCTCATCTTTGAAGGGCTTGATGCCATATGACAGTCGACACTATTGGCTGACACAGAGATCGCTTCCTTAGCAGAGCCATCCAATGTTATAGGGTTGTGGGTGCGGCGTTGTTGGTTGGGCTAGACGCTTGACGACCTCTATTGAGATGAGGTTCTTCTGGCTACCACTATCAACAATGAAGTGCAGTGGGGTTCCTTTTACCCACATCTGGGAATGGAAGATGCTCTCTCCTTCTTCTGGCTCGTCTGGTTCACCATGCTGAATCTTGGTGGTAGCAACAGTGGAATTGGGTTCCGCGTCAATGATTCGCCTTCCCCTTTCTAGTTTTGACTCAGAGTCAGAATCCACATCTGATTCAAAGGATTTAACTTCAACCACCAACGTCTGCTTTGAGTGATAGTCAACAGTGTTATTCTAAGGGCTATTATGGAAGTCGCACCACTTCCCGGTATCTTTCTTTGTCTTTTTGGTGTCCTTCTTTGCTTGCAACTTGGACTGGTTGTCTTGACACTGTGCATCTTTTCTCTATCCTTTGTTCTGTGGGTTGGGGCCGCCCTTTCCTAGATTTTGTTGTGAGGGGTTCCTCGACCCAAATTGCCACGTCTTTTGTTTGAACTTCTGCTCGATTTTGATGGCATATCGGTAGGCCCCGCCCAAGGATGAGATGTCCAAAAATTCCATTTCGGTCTGGATGTATCTATGCAGAGCACCGCAATACTTGAGCACCAGATGTCTCTCCGAATCTTTGATACCCAACTTGGTGGGCAAGGTATGAAAGATATTTGTGAAATCTGGCACTGCTTGGTCTCTTTCTTGCCATGGTGTGGTCCATTTGGTATACAAGTCGTCATAACTTCCGACAAGGTAGTATTGTTCCTTAATAGAATCCCTAAAGGATTCCCAAGTGGTTGTGACTATAAATAATGAAGGTTCCTCTATTTACTTTTGCTCACAGAAAGTTTTCCACCAATCTTTGACATGGAGAACAACTTTGAAGAGCGTAAAAGTAATATTTTCTCTATTCGAAAAGTTATGGACAGAGAAATACCCTTCTAGTAGATTCAACCACTTGTCTACAACATCTGTGTCTATTTGACATTCAAATATAGGAATATCGAAGTTTATTTGTACCTTGAAGGGGGTGGTGCCTCCGCTCGAAGAAGATGCATCGCCTGTTGGTAGTCGCCGAAGGATTTGCGCGAAATTATCCATCATCTCATTCCTCTGTTGCGTGAGGGCTTCCTCAATCAACAGTTTGAAAGGATATTGTAGTGTCCCCAAGGCCGAGCCCCGTTACAGATCATGNAATGAGGCTCTCAAGGCCTTTTTACAATAAACATGAGTTTCAAAAACCCTAAACATCCAAAAACCTAACCCTAGGAGATAAAGCGCCAAAAGTCATGTGGGTCCTGTTTGGGTAAGTCAGTACATCAACTTCCCAGGGTCGTAACTTTTGCATATGATCTCCGTTTTAGGCGTATGATAGCCCATTGGAAAGATCTATCTGAGGAATACAATAGTTGCACAAAATTTAAAATTTTGCACCACAACATATCCCAAAAAACGTTGTTTAGGGCCTCAAAACGACTCCGAAAGTTCAGGACCCGAAAAACTGCTAAAAATAGTAAATTATCAAAATTGCTAGAAAGTTGTTTTGAGCCAGCTGAGAAAGGTGGGTGGCCGCCGATATCCACCTGGATTATTAAGGGTGACCACAAACTCATTTGGTGGTTTAGGGATGACCACAAACCAATCCGGTGGTTTCAAGATGACCACAAACTGAATGTCTAGCAGAAGATGATGTCTTCTACTAAATGACATGGTTTTAAGTTGACCATAAACTAACAAGAGCTCAAGGATAAAAAAATATGAAAATGTAACAAGTAGAACTTCATGTATTCTACTCAATTGGTGGGTTTAAGCTGACCACAAACCATATCAACAACAATATGTTCAAGAATAAGACTGCATACTAGGAACTAGGTTGCATAATCAAACTTGGAACCTCAATCTAGTGGTTTAGGGATGACCACAAATCGAATGTCTAGAAGAAGATGATGTCTTGTACTAAATGGCATGGTTTTAAGTTAACGATAAACTAACAAGAGCTCAAGGCTAAAAAATCTGAAAATGTAACAAGCAGAACTTCATTTCTTCTGCTCAATTGGTGGTTTTAAGCTGACCACAAACCATATCAACAACAATATGTTCAGGAACAGGACTGCATACCAGGAACTAGGTTGCATATTTGATCATTTGTTCACAGGCTCTAAATCAAACTTAGAACCTAACTAAAAACTTTAGATTTCCCCCCTGTCAGAGACAAGTGGTTCAAATTCCCTTGACTGTCATTCACAAGTATGGACAAAAAGAAATCCAACACCTATATAAGCTACTGGAACAAAGTGTATGATTTCACAATGCATACACGGACGAAGATCGAAACACTGATCTTTCATATGTCCAACTTTATCAACGAAAAAGAGGGTTTCTTGCAATTCCACCCTTTTACAATAATCCAACTTGACAATATCAAATTTAAACTCAACAAAAAAGTGTTGACTTCAACAAGAAAATGCACTCAATTACAATTGCAAGTCATAAAATTCTGAACAAATACTAATCCAGAATGCAGGATTTGAATGGTTCTTTAAAATTTTGAATGGTGTTGCGAATAAAGGAGTCTGTCATTCTTTTCTCACATATTTTCTTTCCTCTCCTCCTCTTGTAATACCTAGTGACTTTCATATAAGTGGACTCTCCGATTTCAGATAATGGTTGATGTTCCACTTCAAAATGGTTGATGTTCCACTTCAAAACTTTGACAACGAGCTCCATGATCCACACGTCTTGCTCTACGATCCACACATTACCATCAACTCAACAACAATAGTGACAACGCTCCTCATCTTCATGGGAAAATATGTCACGACCTTCTTGAAAATAAAATATTTGTTCACAAAACCAAAGAAATAATTTTTTTTTTTTTTTAAATGGCTAACTTCTTTTAAAAAAATAACTTTTGTTTTTATAAAACCCAAAAAATAAGTTTTTAAACTATATTTCCATATCGTATGTCTTTACTGACTCGGTCTTTCGCCTGCTAAACCAATTTCAATATTGAACAACCTTCTTCTTAACCCTCTCATCCAAGGTTTTCTTCGGCGGACTTGAGGTTGTAAGCAGCGTACCCAAATTTTCTGGTCTCCATGGGGAAAAGCTCTTCGTAATTCTTGCGTGATGCCACAAAGATGGCATACCCCACGCTGTAGCCATTACTGATACTACTGCTCTTATTATTGTTGTTCCCTTGTTTTTATGCTTCTGGGCTTGTTCAGTCGTTAGTGGTTTCTTCTTTCCTTCAGGAAATAAGTGGCATAACATTCTGACTTTCGTGCTCATCTTTCTTCATCTACTTTGCCGCTAACTTTGGCACCTTCTATGCTCCACGAATGGGTTTATCCCTCTCCTCGAGCTCCCTCAAATCATGTGGCTCCTCTTCCTTGATGCAGGCGCGTTCAACAACACTACTCACAAATCAATCCTCCACTAGCATTCAATCTGTGCCAACAAATGAGTATCGGATTGAGGCATTATGCTATTCTTAGCATTTGATGCTGGACGACGTGTGAAATAATAGTAGATGGATAATGAAATAACAAGGCCTCTTTTCTTTGGTTCCACAAACCAACAAACGGTTCGCTTCCTTCACACAGATCACAAACAGTGTAGCGACTTTCTCTTCCACACATCTTTCACATACACTGGCAGCTCCTTAACTGGCTTGCTCAATCCCTTTAATGCCTACTTCATTGGCTCGCTCCTTGGTTCTTCTTTTCTTCATCTACCATGGAAAAATACCATGGTGCTACCAGGCCCTAAGAAGTATAGGCTCTGATACCACTATTAGATTCACAATGAAGAAAAGAGCAAAAATATAATGGAAATAATAGAAGCAATCAAAAAACCATGATGAACAGAGATAACTAAATACTGGAAAAAAATGCATACTCTATATTCATCAATGCTTGAGCAATGAGCTTGAAATAATCATGTACATAAACGTACATATATAACACAAGAAGACCATAACTGTCATGTAACTGTATAACAATTAGGTAAACTAACTAACTTATGATTAGAGTTTTAACACAAACGGGGAAAACTATTATATATTACATAATATAGTAATAGTAATAATAATAATATATTTTTAACATAAATCTATATAAGTGTACATAATATAGTAATTACCCCGAAAGACGTACACATATTGACAATGGGCACAATTAATGATATTTTAATCTTAAATTCTAATCTGATGGCTACGCATTGAAGATGCTGGCATATTCTTAGTCGTCCTCCAAAATCAATGCTTAAGATTTATTGTTCATAACTTCCTTGCATTTATGAAGGCATCCGTTAACATGTTTACTTTTTTACATTTACCTAATCACATTATAAATTTACTGTAAAAATACATAATTGCCACGTTTAAATGATTAATGAGGATTAAAATATATGCATGCCACGTTTATATCATTAAAAAACACTCTGCACACGTTTCATTTTAGTGGCACTCATTCATTTTTTATATCTGAAAAGTCGTTTGATGCCACAACCTGCACAGACGTTTTATGTGCGCTTTGTGTTGGAGTGGGCTTAGTCACTACTCGAGAACCCTTTCGGTGTTCTCCAACCACAAGTCGGTGGTGCTAGTAGTAATAATAATAATCTAATTTTAACATAAGTCTATAGAGATGTACATATCGTGAACCAATAATCTCATAAAAGAAAATGCATATTTTTAACTATTAAATTCATTTAAATTACAAAAAATATTAAAAAAAAAACATAAACAAAATTAAATAACAAAACAAAAAAATTTAAAATTTAATTTTGTTTTGGAACCATGAGCGGCCGCAACGCCTAGTTGTGTAGCCTGGCCATGGTGGTCGAGCCCTACCCCGCGAATTAGGCCATACCGCACTGTAGAAAGAAACAATTGAGAAGGGCATGTGTTGACAAGAAGCCAACTCACCGAAGCTCGATCCTTGCACGTCACTTATACGATTATTCTCGCTTGCTTCCTTCGCAGTTCGATATGATAAAAATTCTTGTGCAACACAAGCCCCAAACTACATGGTTCATGGTCGCATTGAAACCTTAGAGGCCGTGGGATACGGCTTTCCATGACCGAAGCTCAAGGGGCCAGCCCTAGCTACCATGGTCGTGCACCTAAGGAGGCCACGATTGAGCCCACTCAATCCTCAAACAAGCCTTAAGATGGAGCCCGTGGCCTAGCCTTTATTCACACCTAGAGCAGTTGTGGAATTATCTTAGCGGAAGCCCACGGGAATCCAATGTTACGCACCAACGTTGAGAAGAAACCGAGGAGAAGGCTACAGTTTAGTGATAAGGTGCGTGGCTTGAATCTGTGGTAGCCGAGTCACGCCAGGCGATACAGGTCGAGGAAGAGGTAGACAGAGGCCGGCTATGGCCATTTTCACTTCAAATTTGAAATACCAGACCTGTCCCAGCGTTGCTCCCTCCTATCATTTATTAAGGTTTTGGTTTTCCGTTTCTGAATGAAGGTGCATGTTAGGGTTTTGGTTTTTCGTTTCTGAATGAAGGTATAAAACCTAAAATCACAAGTATGAAAAAACAAATAACCTCATCAACACCGGGTAAATTTGAAATACCAGACCTGCCCCAGGGTTGCTCCCTCCTATCATTTGTTAGGGTTTTGGTTTTTCGTTTCTGAAACGAAAAACTAAAACCTCAATGAACAACTAAAACCTAAGACATTCAGAAACGAAAAACTAAAACCTCAATGAACAATGAGCTTACCGTAACAGGATGATCCTTTACCATCAACGTGCCTTGTTGCCCTGCTCACATTTGCATTTGTGCATTGTTCATCAAAGTTTCAAACACCTTAAAACCCTTGAAAGTTGGAATTTAAGTGAGTGCAAGCTTGAGCGGAGCTATAGACCCATCGAAGCGGAGAAGACCCAGTTGGAAGTTAACGGAATGGAGGCTGGAGCGGAGTTGCAGACCCACCGGAGCAGAGCACACTCGACACTGAGCATAATCGATGATCAAAGTTGAAAAATGAATGGATTGTGGCCCATGGTCATTGGGAATTCGAATAATTTGTATGCAGATGGTCGATTGGAACAACACTAAATTCCATGTACTACTTCATTTACTCCCTCAACAAACGCCTCTCTAGATTTCATTAACGATAATGTTGGGTGTTGTCCTATGTCTTTAACGATAATGTCGGTCAAAATATGCTTATCATGGGAAAATAATTCATCCAAAAAACATTGTACAAGAATTTCGAGGGCACCGTTAAAATTTAGAAATTTTGGAGACCCGATTGTCACGAAAATGTTACCCAGATTCATGATTTTACCTAAAATAACATATTACTAAACTATATAGAGTAATGGTCTCTGGTTCTTCGTATACCTTGCCAAATAAGTGCACTATACCAACAATGAAAGTAACCCCTATATACAAAAAAAAAAAATACCTAACACACTGTGGAAGCCTAAAATAACATATTACTAAACTATATAAAGTAATAGTTTTTGGTGATATTCAATTGTTTGCAAATGTTATATACAAACAAGGTTATATACCAAATCGCTAAGAAGATTACCCATCTTGCTTTCTTGAAGCATTCTAGGGATAATGCCATCATCTTCGACTTGGTGATATTCAATTGTTTGCCAATGTTATATACAAAAAAGGTTATATACCAAATAGCTAAGAAGATTACCCATCTTGCTTTTTTGAAACATTCTAGGGATAATGCCATCATCTTCGACTTTGTTATTATTTGACATAGCCTGCACAATGAAAAAATTAATAATAATTTTAGGAAATGGAGTATGTGTTTAGTCACGTCTAAAATAAACCATGTTAGGTTTGAAATTGACAAGCTTTTCCATGAGTGTTTTTCATTGCATATGAAGTTAGCTAGCATCCTAAAAGTACATCTTTGGGAAATGATTGAGAATAGCTCTTTCTACAAAGATGAGAAGATTCATAAAGCCGTGACCAATATAAAATGTGAATTTTTTTTAGAAATTATCAGCTATATGGGAAATTGTCCAGATTCCATATTTCCTAAGTCCATTGCATTATCCAATGCATGATTATGTGCTGATCAAACCAAGTGTGAGGTATGAGAGGGGCAACAGTTCTGAAGGTACACAAAATAACCTTAATATATTTTTCAAAACTCTTTTGAGTTTTGGGTGTATAGTTAAAAGAAAGGGAAGCATGGAATCAAATCATGATGTGGAGCAAGATAGGAGGAACAACATCACCAATCTAGAATGCGAGCTTACATAAGACCATGCTTTAAATTTTATGGTCATAGGAAATATTGTTAAAATATTGTGTAACTACAAAGAATATTCTTATCCCCTTTTGTGGATAAAGATAAAATATATTTATTATTGATTAGATCAATCCCTTTTTGTGGATTGATTATGTTAGGTATTGTAAATGACCAAATCCCCTTTTGCGGATTGGTCAAACCCTAATTGTAATAGGCTAAATAATAAGTCTGCCCCAAAACATATTAAAGAGGCCCCATAATATATTAAAGGTGGTTATAACCACCCAGAAGAAGAAGTCGGCCCTGGCAGTGAAGAGACACTTCCACACGTGCCAGAATTGTATAAATAAGAGAGGCCATCGCCTCATTTAGACACTCACTCAGTTGTTCATCAGAGCGCAAGTTTGGAGGTGCAGTTGGAGAAGAAGGAAGAGAGAGAGGGCACATTATTGGGAGAGGACTTTCTCTAGTATTTGGTTTATTGTCTTGGCATTGCATTGGCTATCTATATTAAGGAAGTTTTGTTGGGTTTTCTTCCCCATGAGGGTTTCCCAGGATAAATGTTGTGTACTCTTGTGATTGTGTTTCTCTTAGTGATCCTATCTATGATATTGTTATCTAGTAAATTGAAAGTAACCTAATAATAGTTGAAACTTTAACATGGTATCAGAGCTAAGCTGAAGAGAGCATCTTTCACAGGAAAAAGAAAAACGACACTATTGTCGTACATGAAAATTAAGGTTTTTTTATTAAAGAAGGTTTTTAGCCTCAAAACCATCTAGAAAGGTGCACCCTACCTCAAGGAACACTTTGGCATCTTTAGTGCACCTTTTTAGTGACTAGATCTCCCAGAAAGTGAAACCCTAGTTTTCACAAAGTACTAGAAGTACCAGAAAAGCAGAAATACCAGAGTACCAGAAAACCAAAAGTACCAGAAAACCAGAAGCATTAGTCCAGAAATCCGTTGGTCCAGTTTCAAGGGTCAAAATTTGGATTTTCAGAAATCTAACTGTACCAGCATACTCGCCTCAATCCAGTGCATCTTTTGGTGAGTTCAATTTTCATATCGAAGAAATTTGATTTTTTATTATTTCTATAGCCCAGAGGGCTAGGGTTTCTCTACAAGAAAGAATGGCTACCAACATGAGGGTAGAAGACAGGCTAGAAGGATCTAGAAACTTCAGATCTTGGAAGCATAGGTTGCAGATGATTCTAGACGAGAATGATCTCCTAGAACATGTTATAGTGGGTGTACCAGAACCAGATGAAGAAGAGAAAAAGACCAAGCATAAGAAGAATGAAAAT
>SNQJ01S0068909.1:0-12536 GCA_010110895.2 Picea sitchensis
ATATATATATATATATATATATATATATATAAAGTTAAAATATTATGGGGAGGCTAGGGGCATATGCAGGGGGCTGGCTCTCTCTCTCTCTCACAGACATATATATATTTTAGTTTTAATTGTTTTTTATAAATTTTTATATTTTAATGAGTTTTTAACGGTTTTTAATGTACATTTTTATTTTATTTTATTTTTTTTAAATTTTAGGTTATTATTATTATTTTAGTTTTTTTAAAATTTCGTATTAAAAAAATTATTTTAGGATTTTTAATTTAAGTTTTTTTTTTATTAATTTTAATTGTTTTTTTTTCTTAGTTTTTAAAGTTATTAATTTATCAAAAGAAATTTAAATTATATTTGTTTTCTAAATATTCAAAAATAGTGTTTTTTAAGTACAATTATTTTCTATGTATTTTTTTGTAAATAAAAATAATTATATTACCTTGCGAAAGAAAAAACCTTACATGTCCAGATATACATGAGAACAAGCCAACTGTTCTGCCACCGAAGTGGAAACTAGAACACAAAGGCATGACATCTGTCCATAGTTACATAACTTGAAAAAAAAGACGACATCTGTCAAAATACAACCAGGGGACTTGCCACCTGTTTGCCACTCTCGTGGAAACCAGAACAATGGTGGACTGGGTGCCCCGACCTGAACCAGAGACTATCAATCCTGAGCCTATCAGACCTGAACCAGAGACTATCAATCTTGAGCCTATCAGACCTGAACCAGAGACTATAAATCCTAAGCCTATCAGACCTGAACCAGACACTGACATAGGCAACATTTGCAAAAATTTAGCCATTGTCCCAAAGAAAAAAAACCTGTGAGAAGCTATGCATGCGGCGAACCAGGGTGTCCATCGTGATAGATTCTGAAGGTTAAGGGATGACCACACGTCGGGTAGTGACTCTTCTCAGGCTTGCTTGACAGGGAAGCATAGAGGGCATCCAGGCATTTGGCAAAGAAACTTCGGCGGTGCTGCTGCTTAGCCAGGTCCCTCCTCATTTCAAATATTAAAACCAGGTGGTTGTCCATGAGTTTGTAGGATTCTGGAGCTGGGTGGTAGTCCGCTTGAGCCTGGTTCTTCTCCAAGGTGGAAGCGACATAGTTGAAGGAAACAACCGAGTCCATGATGGGGTCTTCTTCCATGGAGGCAACTAAATTGCACCTCGAGTGGCCCTCCATAGGTAAGGCCTCTTCTTCCACTATGCATCCCATATCGACTGACTACTATAATGGACTGGTGGTGCAAAAAGAAGGCTGGCGCTCCAGGATGGTCGAAGGAAGGAAAGGCAATAATTCCGCTCAATTGGGTGAAAATTCTTCTTCCACCGGACAACCACCTTAGAGACTCTCAGTACTGGGAAGACGTGGCTGCTGATGAGCCTACGCATACTATTTGAGCCTAGAGAGACCTGGATGGTCCTCATCCAGAACTGGAGCTCGAGAGGTAAGTCCCTGGTCATGGTGAGGCCAAGGCTATGAAGGGGCCTGCATAGACCAATTCTTCACCGAAGAGCCTGATTCGTCTCCACCTAGCGTGAGAGATCGAGAGGTAGTCCCCAGGCGGGTGTGATGTCCAAATCTACTGTAATAGGTCGACCCTCGACGAGGCTTGCCCCGTTATTTTGGCATGGCTGCGTAGGGCACCAGGTGGGTGTAAAAACTGTAGGATCAAGCTGAGTCTCGAGGAAGGATCAACAAAAGAATGCTGGGCTCTGGGCTCAAACGACCCATATAACATTTCCCACATAGTGAAAAGACAAGGAGGGAAGAGGCATTGATGGCTCTGGTATCCATTAGTGTTGGTGTGATGGTGATCTTAAGGATCGTACTGAAGCCAAGGAGTCGAGCCCAAGCTTCCATTAAGGCCTGACACACTAAGGATTGGCGTTTAAGAATGAGAGCCATTGTGACTGGATAGGCAGGGAGGGTGGCGACGAGAGGCTTTAACTTCCCTCGTGATCACCCCGTCCAACGATGCGTATGGCCCATGTGGCCCATCTGTCACCCCATACTTTTACTACATTTTAAAAGTATGGAACAATAAATTAATTAAGGAGACACACATAAAAAATGTAATTTCAAAAAAGTAAATGGAAAAAAATATTTTTAAGAATGAAAGAAGCATGGAAAAATGACTAAAACACCGTTTAATAAAAAAAAAATTTGGAAAATTTGAAAATACATGAAAAACAAGCATTTAAAGAAACAATGTGGAAACATTGTGGATTGAAAAATTTAAAATATCCAAAAACCATCTAAAAAGGGAGGGGGGGTGCTACCGATAGCACCATTTTAAAAACGGGGTAAAAAACTTGAGCCCCCAAAAAACAAGAACTCTGTAGAGTTCTCGTTAAGTTGGTAACTATGTTTCAAGTCAATGACTTCATAAGGCTTCATAGTAGTGACTGGTTGCTTCTTTTCCTATGCTGTTTTTTCCTTTTCCAATCATTCTAATTCCTCTTTCTTATGTTGTCTCTCTACCTCTTCCTATATTCTTTTTAACTTATTGACCCTTTCCTATTCCTGTTTCAACCTCAATTTCTCCTCTTGTTGTCGGGCCTATTATTCTTGATCTCTCTTATTTTTTTCAATGAATTCAAGCTCTCTTTGTTTCTTCTTTGCCTTTCTTCTTTGTTCAACATGTGCTTCTTGTGCTGCATATTCCTCATCCTTCTTCCTTTGTTCTTCTTGGAGTATTCTTTCTTCTACCCGCTCCTCGATGATTCTTTCTTGTTCTGCCTATAAGGCCCTCTGTTCTTTTTCTATTGTGTGCTCCTTCTCTCCTCCCTGTTGCTCTTTACTAGCCCCTTTGCTGGAGGAGACTCCAAGCTTTACTATTTTGATCTGCTCCTCTATAGATAGAGAGGCAAAGATGGTCACAGTTGGGTTGGCCCTTCTCTTTTGCACTTCTTTCCAATCTTGGGCATTCTAAGTGAACTATTCTTCTTCCCATTTTTCATGAGCATATGGCCAAGTTAATATTACTTGCTCTGAATGTTTTGGAATCAGTCTTTTGGGATCATGTTTTCTGAACCTTCCTGTCCTAAACCTATATTCCAAGTGCACCTTTCATTCTTGTTTGGCATGCTTGGCATCCTTGACCACATAGTACCCTATCTGAAAGTTGTAAAGAATAAAAAATCTCTTCTTATCCTTCACCAAGGTAGTATTGAATCCTTGTATTACTGTCTGATAATAGATTTATCCAATGACCAACCTGTCAAGTACATATACATGTGATAGGTGTGGTAGACTAATGGCCCCACAAATTCTTAAATAGGTATGTTTCTCCTCAAAGTGCCAGTTTCTAATGTAATTCAAAATATTCTTTGTTTGCTTGGTCAGTCTAGGACACTCTCTCTCGGAAATAAGAAAATAGATCCTATGTGTGAAAAAGTTGCATACTTGAGAGTAAAACCTCTTGTACCTGTTTTTCCAAAGAACATTGAAATACACATGGACGGGCGGTTCAAAAATATTCCAACTAAGTGACAGCCCAGGGAAGACATTTTGCGCACATAGGACATCTAGGAGGAATGAGACCATGTGGAAAGCAGGGGGATCCCCCGACTTTGGGGACTATTCCTGAGAAATATTCAAACTTAACTGTTTAGAAATAACCCTCCCCCATTTGAAACTTTTACCCCACATCACCACATAATATGCCAAGGGTAACCATGGTTCTGAAAATTGAGAGAAATCCCTTTCCCCATACAACCTACACAGGAGGATCATAATGGGATCATAAAACAAGCATTTAAAAAAACAATGTGGATCGAAAAATTTAAAATATCCAAAAACCATCTAAAAAGGGAGGGGGGGTGCTACCGATAGCACCATTTTTAAAAATGGGGTAAAAAACTTGACCCCCCAAAAAACAAGAACTTTGTAGAGTTCTCTTTAAGTTGGTAACTATGTTTCAAGTCAATGACTTCATAAGGCTTCATAGTAGTGACTGGTTGCTTCTTTTCCTGTGTTATTTTTTCCTTTTCCAATCATTCTAATTCCTCTTTCTTATGTTGTCTCTCTACCTCTTCCTATATTCTTTTTAACTTATTGACCCTTTCCTATTCATGTTTCAACCTCAATTTCTCCTTTTGTTGTCGGACATATTATTCTTGATCTCTCATCCTTTTTTCAATGAATTCAAGCTCTCTTTGTTTCTTCTTTGTTCAACATGTGCTTCTTGTGATGCATATTCCTCATCCTTATTCCTTTGTTCTTCTTGGAGTATTCTTTCTTCTACCTGCTCCTCTAGGATTCTTTCTTGTTTTGCTTGTAAGGCCCTCTGTTCTTTTTCTGTTGTGTGCTCCTTCTCTCCTCCTTGTTGCTCTTTACTAGTCCCTTTGCTGGAGGAGACTCCAAGATTTACTATTTTGATCTGCTCCTCTATAGATAGAGAGGCAAATATGGTCACAGTTGGGTTGGCCCTTCTCTTTTGCACTTCTTTCCAATCTTGGGCATTCTAAGTGAACTATTCTTCTTCCCATTTTTCATGAGCATATGGCCAAGTTAATATTACTTGCTCTGAATGTTTTGGAATCAGTCCTTTGGGATCATGTTTTCTGAACCTTCCTGTCCTGAACTTATATTCCAAGTGCACCCTTCCTTCTTGTTTGGCATGCTTGGCATCCTTGACCACATAGTACCCTATTTTAAAGTTGTAAAGAATAAAAAATCTCTTCTTATCCTTCTCCAAGGTAGCATTGAATCCTTGTATTACTGTCTGATAATAGATTTATCCAATGACCAACCTGTCAAGTACATATACATGTGATAGGTGTGGTAGACTAATGGCCCTACAAATTCTTAAATATGTATGTTTCTCCTCAAAGTGCCAGTTTCTAATGTAATTCAAAATATTATTTGTTTGCTTGGTCAGTCTAGGACACTCTCTCTCGGAAATAAGAAAATAGATCCTATGTGTGAAAAATTCGCATACTTGAGAGTAAAACCTCTTGTACCTGTTTTTCCGGAGAACAGTGAAATACACATGGATGGGCAGTTAAAAAATATTCCAACTAAGTGACAGCCCAGGGAAGACATTTTGCGCACATAGGACATCCAGGAGGAATGATACCATGTGGAAAGCAAGGGGGTCCCCCAAATTTGGGGACTATGCCTGAGAAATCTTCAAACTTAACTGTTTAGAGATAACCCTCCCCCATTTGAAACTTTTACCCCACATCACCACATAATATGCCAAGGGTAACCATGGTTCTGAAAATTGAGAGCAATCCCTTTCCCCATACAACCTACACAGGAGGATCATAATGTACATATAGCGTTCCCTTAGGCTTGAGATGGCATACTTATGAGTGGATCTCTTAACAAATTTTCTATCTTCCTTCCACCAGTTGTTCAATATTTTATTGGTGTCATATTGTTCATAGAATGAAATTACAAAATCCTTGGTCAGGGACTCTTCAGGGTCTGGAAGTTTGTAACAGATGCCCATGTATCAAGGGAGAAAAGAACCTATACATTCTCCTTGGCCATTCACAATTTTACAATCTTGGGCTTTGTGTTGAAATATTGTAACTTCGAAGAATATTCTAATTAAATTTGAGTTATTATCTTATAGATCAAATCACCTTTTGCAGATTTGATCATGTTAGGTCTTTCATAAGATCAAATCCCCTTTTGTGGATTGGTCAAACCATATTTATATGGTGGTATTTGTAAAGTCGACCCCTAGCGTTTATAAAGTGGTTTTAATCTCTTCTAGAAGAAGTCGGCTCTACCATGTGAAGATGCATAACCCTATCACCTCTTCAACTAGTATTTATATGTGAGGATGGTGCCTCACTTACACACACTCACTCATCTAGTGCGCATATCTTGAAGGCAGTTGCAGTTGTAGGAGGAAGGAGAAGAGAGGCGCATGCTCAGTCTTGGTTTATTGTTGGTGTTTTGGTCTTAGTCTTGGCATTGTATTGGCAATCTATTATTGAGGAAGATTTTGCTGGGTTTTCTCCCCCATGAGGGTTTCCGAGGATAAAATGCTGCATACCTTGTGATTGTGTTTCTTACAGTGATCTTATTTATGATGTTGTTTTGGAAATGCATTGAATGCTCATGTAATTTGGAAATAATCTAATAACAACAATAAAAACTTAACACTTTGGTGCGACTGATGGCCCACTCCATCAATTCTATACAAGGCATAACATGGGCTCTGGAAGTAACAAAGTGTAGCATAAACTTCTTTATTGTAGAG
The DNA here is from genome assembly GCA_010110895.2 of Picea sitchensis. Taxonomy (NCBI): domain Eukaryota; kingdom Viridiplantae; phylum Streptophyta; class Pinopsida; order Pinales; family Pinaceae; genus Picea; species Picea sitchensis. Next base: position 6,237 of record SNQJ01S0068909.1, read on the forward strand.
AAAATGACATCATCTACCTCTCTAAGTTGCAAGTCACTATGTGGGGTTGATTTCGGGTAGTCATAATTTTTTAATTCTGTAAAGAGGTTGTTCTAGGAAGGGATGTGAACTTGTGTGGAAGCTCCACTCCATGTGCAAGGATCAATGTCCTAGAACAACGATACCATGTTGGAAATATTCTTCGTGGGCAACACAATAATGGGTTCTTTATTTTTGGCCATCAGGGCTTCTTCTGCTCGCGCAAGTGCAGAATTGGAACTTGCCTGAACATCACTAGACTGCGTCCTCGACCTCTTGGGCGTCCTCTATGTTGGAGGTTTTTTGGAAGACATTGCATCTGTAGGAAAACATTTATGATCAACAAACATCCATTAAAAAATTCCTCAAAACCACATGCCATGCAACACAACATACATGTATTGAGCGACGTCGTTCTTTGAAGGAACGAAGCTTACCTGAAAAACTCTTTCAATGTATAAATACTGTTCAATTGGGACCCGCTATATCATAGTAAACAAACATTATGTCCTCAATTCACTAGTAGGAGATAAATAAATAAATGCACTTGTTCATAACTCATAACACACTGGACTTATGTAAATAATGTAGCAAGCGCAAGGAGGGGGATGTGCTTTAAAATCTAAATCTCGAAGTGATGGGAGTGATCTCTTGGATAGTAATGGCGGTGTAAACCTTTCCTCAAGTTTTACACTAAAAAATGGGTTTGCAACTCGAGAGATCACATGATAGATCTTGGGTTAAGATGAATCTATGTTAGTTTAATCTTGAATTAAACTAATATCAACTAGCGTAGAAAATATAATACCGACCATTATGATGACATTTAGGAACATCATTATAAACAAAGTAAAGTTGTTATAATAATAATCTAGTTATTTATTAAAGAATATAAAGATGGAGCATTCAAGTGCAATAAAAAATAATTTCTATTCTCTCTACCGATTGAAAAATATGGTGACTAATGGTTTTGCAAAATCTTTAGTTATGAAAATAATTTAATTTGACTGGAAGAAAACAAAGGAAAAGAATAAAATCACATATGATGAAAAATGTCTTTGCAAAGTCTTCTCGAAGTAATTTAACGACGGAAAGAAAACAAAGCAAAAGAATAAAATCACATAATTCATTGTTCTTCTAGATGTAAATTGGATTTTTTTTATAGTATTTATATACACAATGTTCTAGATTTTAGTATTATATATACACGATGTTCTGTATTTTGTAAACTAGAAGAATGCTCTTGGAGAATAAAATGCTACCTACGTATCAGATTCCAAGAAGAATTGTGAATGCATAAAATAGTTCTAAATTTTACGTATATGAGGTTTTATTTACATCAATAGCAGTTAATTCCCCTAAGAGGCTAGGGTTTCAAATGTCCGTAAGGTTGGAAGCTCAAGCGGTGAGAAAATTTCTACTCCACTCGGACCCTAATGTTATTTATGCGACCTCCATGCGCTGAGGGAAACTGATCCCATTGGGTTAGTTTATGTGTTTAGGTTTCTACAATTTTTTTACTTTCAACTAGAAACATTGGGAGAAAATGACCATCCACCGTCGGGTGAGAGTGTGAGTAGTTTGAAACATTCTATTGGCCGTCGGGTGTAAGGGGAAAGTATGTTAGACAAATAATGTGGTAGATTCGTTCGATGGCCGATGGATTCATCGATGTCGGCTGAAGGGCGTGAGCACCCTTCCACGGGATAAACTAGTACTGCGAAAACCCCCGACGACCGATGGGCATGATAATCGAGGTATGATGTGGCATTCCAGACCTTAGTACGAATGATGAAATTGCAATCCCATTTGGTAGAGGACGTGGCCCTTACCAATCACAATCTATGATCCTTACCTTGGCCTTGATAATATGACATGATTTTCAGGAGGAAATCTCAATCCAAGATGACAACTCAAACAACATTTAAAAATATGTATACATACAATCCGAGGAAAATTCAGACTTGTCTGACTGTGGGGACTTATATGATTTCATGCCCTTTTCCCAAAAGCCAATATTCTATGTTATATTAGGCAAGATCTAGGAAGGAAAGTAGGAGGAAGTTATATTTTTAATTTTCAACCAAGTATTGAAATTTCTAATTTTTAATAGGAGGAAGTTATATTTCTAATTTCTGAGCGAGCATCTATAGCCTTGACAGAGTCACCCCTATATCACAAACCTTGCTCCGTTACCAGTGAAAATCCACAACCCCGACAGAGATATCTGCATACCCCTGATTCCAAACATTTTGTCTTGTCATACTGGGCCACCGGGAAGGGCGTACCCCGTCCTTCGCCACTCAACATGAGAGAGTTTAATATGTAGTTAGTAATTTATATTGTAATCTTCCGTTGCTAGTTTTGTTGAGTAGGGCGCTCTTGAATAATTGTTATTATGTTAGTTTTCATAAGTCAATTTTTTTGTAAAAAACCCTTGCTAGTCTGGTTGAGCAGGGTGCTTCAGAAATAAGATTACTATGTCAGTCATTTGCTGGGTAAACAACCCTCGCTAGTCTGGTTGAGCAAGGCACTTCAAAACTAAAGCAATAAATTCCTTTCTAACTGCAAATAATGTAGAGGAAAAAGTCTCTTTGCATACTATTAAATGGTGCACCTGTCTTACAGAATAAAATGATGGTAATTTTCCGCTTCACATCTATTCTCTTCATTCTTACTATGTATTCTCGTGTTTTTTCTTTTCTTATGCGTTTTTCCAGTGCACACTACTGTTGCTAAGTGTACCCTTCAGATCTGAGTGCACACTACTGTCGTATCAAAGTAACGATCTCGAAAAGATTCTGCTTGTAATCAAGAAGCAGACGAAACGACCATTCACAAATCTCAGGATTTTTTTTTTGTCATAATAAGTCTCAGCAATCAACACTCTGCTCAAAGCTTCCAGTACACCATTCTCAGGGCTCTCTAGCGTCTCAGTTATTAAGGATTCCAGTACACTTTTCTCAGGGATCTCCAATTCCTCAGTGTGCCAGCTCCACAAAACATCTCAATGCACCATCTCAAGCGTCATCTCAAGCGTCTTGTTTCCAGGGATTCCAAAGCGTCCTCTCCATAGCTTGGATATGTATTTTTAGACGTGAATCAATTGGTGGATGAAAATCATGCCGCCACGTAGAGACCTATTTGTAGAATATTCAAACTCCAATGTGTCTATATTAGTTAAGGATTTATCTCTCGCTCTTCATGATTTACTTCACCTAGAGTAGTGACAAGCTCCAACACATATGCAACTCGACACATTCTTCCAATTGCCCAAATTTGCAGGAAAAATGAATGGAGAGACTGTCATTTCGTGGATCTGCAATCTCTCCACTTACTTCAAGACCTGTCTGAAGATGGAAGAGGACTTAAAGTTTCATATTTCCAACCTCCAACTGGAAGGAATCACAGAAGCCTGGTGGGATACGAAACTTGAAAAGTTTGAATTGGTCATCGAGATCGGTAAGCGAGAAACTACAATGTCTACACACATTACTTCTTGGGACATATTTTGTTAGGATTTACGAGACCTCTTCTATCCCCAGTGTATCGCCAAAATCTCCTCTCAAAATGGTTGCAGCTCCGACAACTATCCAATCAGTCCGTACAAAGCTACATTGATGTCTTCTACAAGTTGTGCATCCAACTGCACATTGCCGATCCAGAAGAAGTATTCATTGTCAAATTAAATTCTGGCTTATTAATGAGCCTACGTCTTGAAGGTGATTTGTTCTAGAGTCCTTCCTTGGACAATGCCTTCCTGCAGGCCTTGGCTGTGGAATGTAAAGTGGCTCCTTGAATCCACTCTCCTCAAATCCAATCTACCCCTGCCACTCCCGGTCCTTCTCAATCTCATTTTTACCCTACTTCCCCATCCACACCCATAAATGCGCCCTAGTTTACTTCTCATAAGACTAACTCTCATGCCTCTGCTAATTTCCACACCCTTAAAAATATTCGCACCAAAAAGACTTTAGGTGGAGGAGTTGCTCAACTTGAGTCCCTTGACCAACTAGAAATCATCTCTCTTGAAAATCTGAATGAAGCTAACCTCTCTCTCATCTTGATGACTGCCCCTGAACTATGTACCACTAATGTACCTCTATTTACACATAAATGTCAAATTAAGCATGAATTGGTCACTCTCATCCTGGAAAACTCTAGCCAAAAGAATCACATTTCCTAGGAATTAGTCCAACGCTTGCAACTACCTACCACTCCTCACTCGATTCCTTATCAGCTCTGCTAGGTGCAAAAGTGTGGCCTTCGTCTTACTGTCTCCTGGTGCTGTGCAATAACATTTATATTGTCCCTTTCCGAGATATGGTGGTCTGCAATGTCTCACCCTTAGATTGTGCCGATTTGTTACTTGGCCTTCCTTATCAATAAGCCCGACATGCTGTGTACCATGCAAAAACTCATCAGTACCACCTACAACATGAGGGGCGCACCTATGTGCTTACCTAAAATTCTCTTAAATCCACCCTCCTATTACCGGTAAGGAAACAATTAAGCAAGTCGGTCTACATAAAGATGTTTCTCTGTGTTTAGTGCACCCGAGAGCCTCTCTCAGTGGGGTTCTGGATTTTCTTGGTCTTGTCCTGCTATATAGTGCCGGGCTTCTTTTAGATTGAATTCCACTCCATTTTTCCTTCCCCATATTAATTGATCCTCCTCATTAGAGAACCAAATTTTCCTCTTTCCCAATTCATCCTCAATCTCTTTTACCATCGGGGCTTCGTGAGCTCTGTTTTGGGGTTGTAAGTTGTCCCAAATCCTCCATCTGGCGTTCTCCTCCCTCTGTTTCCAGTACTAATAGACTTTCATTTTCCCTTTCCCAATCATATCTTGCTTAATAACCTCTCTATACTGGTTTTCCATTCTGGGTTCCTGTTGCGAAGCATCTTCCCAGAATCTCATTGTTCTCCCATTCCCAATTTCCCAAAAACTGTGACCCTGTATCCATTTTTTATTTCTCCAGGCTAGATTCCAGATGGCTGAACCTTCCCCTGTGCCCGTGAACCTGATCATCTCCTAGGGGTTGACACCTGGGGCGTATTTTTCTTTCCACAGCTTAGCCCATGGCACCGATTTTTCTTTTACCCATCTCCACCACAATTTTTCCCTGTAGGCATCGTTTGTTACTTGTGGGTCTTGTAGCCTGAGGCCCCCTTTGTTCTTTGGTCTGCACAATTTGTCCCAAGCCACTAAAGACCATTTCTTTTTATCCTCAGCTCCTCTCCAAAGGAAGTTTCTTTGGATTGCTCTGATTTTTTGTAAGATGCCTTTTGGGGCTGGAAAAATTGACATAAGATAGGCAAGGATTGCTTGTAAGATTTATTTTGTTAGGATTAACCGTCCTGTTAGGTTAAGAGTTCCGTATGTCCAATTTTTAACCCTCTCTTGCATCTTGTTGATGATCCCTTCCCACATTGTATTCCTACAATCCTTGTCCGTCAGGGGCACCCCCAAATACTTCGGTGTGAGTGTTTTCCTCTCAAACCCCAGAATGTTGGCCAGGTTCCTTTGGAATGCAAGATTTGTATTGAAAAAGTAGATCATAGATTTAGAGTGGTTTATTTCAGCCCCAGAGGCTTCTCCAAATTCTGTTATTTTGTTTTGTACGCCATTGCTTCCTTGACCGTGGGAATTCTGTAGAGCATGGTATTGTCCAAAAATTGTTGGCGTGTTGAGGTTGGGCAGTCTTCAAATGGTTTTAAGCCTTTTATTTCACCTTCGGCTATTGCAGCCTTTATGCTTATACTTAGCCCTTCCATCATTAGAATAAACAGGAAAGGGGACAAAGGGTCCCCTTGTCTTATACCCCTAGAGGGGAAGAACGGTTTGGTTGGTGCTCCATTTACTAGTAGCGAGAAAATAGTTGTAGACACTAAGTTGATTACCCATTTAATCCATTGCTGGTCAAACCCAAAGGCTTCCAACGTTTTCTCTATATAGTGCCAACTTATTTTGTCATACGCTTTGGCCAAATCCAACTGTATTATCATTCCCATTTTTTTTTTACTTTTCAGGGTGTGTATTATTTCATGGGCTTGTATGATGTTATCCGGTATCCGCCTCCCCTCCACAAATCCTGACTGTTCCTTTGAGATTAGAGTTGGGAGTAGGGGTTTCAATCTATTTTCTATTACTTTCGAGATTATCTTATACACTACATTGCATAGGGATATTGGTCTATAGCGATCAGGGGTTCTAGCTTCATTTTCTTTTGGGATCAGAGTGATCATCGTGGCGTTCAGGGCTTTCAAGATTGAGGCGAAG